>JARYHS010013630.1:80551943-80684373 GCA_031002005.1 Vandiemenella viatica
CGTAGATTTATCACCGTCCAAATATTGCCTAACGCGCATATAGTAGTTTTCACTTCAAAAATGAAGTCTTCTATGAGCGCCTCGAGGGTGTCCGGATGTAAGCGGTTACCATACGAGATGTTTACCCCTCCATGGCAATGTTTGGGAAGATGAACTGCGGTGGTATCCCATTACCCCCCCCATTGTGATAGTGTTGTTGTAAGTGTGGAGTCTCATGGAAATGCATTCAAATGCAGTGATTGTAACTAACAACTTGCGTGCGTAAGTAACTATATCTAAGTTAGTAGTTACTTATATTATTGTTATTTTAATAATATATACTGTTTCCCTTTCACGAGATTATTTCATGCGACGAAAGTGAACATATCTAATTTTGAAAAGTTAATAACTAATTCCTTTGTCACCATTTCCCTAGTGGTGAATTCTGGGTCAAGGTTGTTGTTTGTAGATTCGGATAGTATAAGGTAATAGGGCTCTAGAAAATTCAGAAAATTAAGTTTTGATTTTATAATTATGGATTATTGAGGTACAAATTAACCGAACAAATAGGGTTATTTTTTTAAAATTCTACAAAATCAAACATATGGTTGATGTTATGTTTCCGAAAAGCCTTGAAACTTTTTTTTTTTTTTTTACAATTCCGAAATATGTGTCCAAACCAAAGGTTAACTTCAATTTTGTCTTATAGTTGAGCTGTATTCATGTAGCTGTATTGTGCTCTTCAGGAAACGGAATTTCCAGCCTCATCTCCGGCTGGGAACATCTCGCCAACCCTGGAAATTGCCCTTCACTGAACAGAAATTGTTTCCAACATATCTCTGCAACTGCTGTCTCTGTAACACACACATACCAACAGTTGGATTGGATAGAATTACCTTGGTTTTTGCCGGTGGAGCCATGTCGATTTATTAAAACCTAACGATTCATTTGGTTTCTTATGTACAGAGACATGATAATTAACCATATCCTTCAGTTTATTGCCAACAATACATTTTCCAACAAGAATCTATATCTATATAAATGAGAAAGTTTCGATGTACTACCTACCTCAATCACGACTTAATTGCTCAACAGTTTTAAGTGAAATTGTTAGTAACTTGTCTGTTTATTGACAAAGGATAGTATTTATCCCGCAAAAACCAATAGTACCTTTTAGAAATTGTAATTATCAATTCACAAATTCCAGAGAGTTTCCTACTCAGTAAACGGCAGTTCCACGTTAACTCTTTGCTTATTGCTTTTCAGAAATAAAAGAAAGAACCCTACGATTTGTGTGTGTGTTTGGTTTAAAAGTGCTAAAGCTGACACAGTTGACAAATAATGGTTCGGAAACAGAAATATAAATCTGTACCTAACCTCAATATTTTTTAATAAAAATCATACTATCGATAAATTTACAAAGAAGTGTCTTCAGTTACGTACATGAATTAGTGTGACACCTCACATATCACACCATAATTCCGTTTGTAATAAATGTGTCGTAATGTATGTGATAAATCAAAATTTGAAAAAAAGTGCTGATTTTCAAGGAGCTGTGTGTTTAGCAGCCTGGACCGGAATGGCTCCTAATATACCGTGGTGCATAGTGTATTTTAAATGAAGGTGGTGTCCATTCCGAACTCTGACTGTACGTTAGAATCCGCTCGAGACGTCTATTGCCGCTAAGTCAATGATGTGTATAACAGTATTTTTTGGTGCGCGTTACAACTTTGTTACCTTTTTTTAAGAACACTTTTCCTTGAGGAGTAAAAGACAAGGAAGCAGTTAAATATATAAACAGTAACAAAGTTTAAATAAAATCATTAAAATGATAAGAGAAAAATATTACTAAACCATATCATGGCGCGTTAATCCATGAACGCTGACAGTTATGAACCTCTGTTTTGGTACAATACATTTACACTATTATGATTTTTAAAAATAGTTCAGAGATAGAATGTTTAAATACAGTGGTGTTGTATTAAAATTTTGTAGCTTTAGGAACTAGTTTATCTGTAACATAAGTGTTTAGATTTGACGAGCCAAGTTAGTGGTACTATGCTTTTGCCGAGAAATTGTTAAGCGGCTTTTGTACCATGGTGTAGTTAAAATAAGGGAATTCCGTCATCACATATTATATACCAATTTATTGTTACCGACGTTTTTCTGGTCCATTATTAAAACCAAAATAGACAAAATACGTAACACACTTATCAAGTTATCAGAGGAAGATAATTAATTAAACATGGTTTCTGTCATTTCATTAGATGCGGCCAGTATAATGGATAGTTTCTGTATTGCACATATATAAAACCACCAATTTCGTGATTTCTATCAATTTCACGTTGTTGCGTTTTCATTATTTGAAGCGTGGAAGTGTAGTTTTTCATTGTGAATGGGACCCGCTCCCTTAGATCAGGAGGCAGGTCCTGTTAACCAAGGTGTCATCAAATGCAATACAGTTAAGAAGAAAACTATATTCCACAAAATTTTTGGTTTTCGTATTATTTTAAACGCAGTCCTGGTAAGATAAGGATCTTAATATTGCTATCTCAAGCATACTTTCATTCCAACTGTTACTGCGCAGGGAATTTTTCTACTTTTTATGACGATGCTCGCCATACCCAGCAACACTGGCATCAGAGTCGTCATTGAAGTGGTTACTCCTCCCAGACAGTGTTTTGGGAAATTAAAATGGGTGGATTTAGATTGTTTACTCCTGCGAATGAAGTGTAAGTAATTGTTAGTATTTATATGGATGACTTCAGGGCCACATTTAGGCATAGGCTACCTACTTATAGGCTGTAGCCTAGATGCCCGCAACATAAAGGGTTCCGCCCCACAAAAAAAGAAAACAAAACCTAATCAAACATGTGTATAGAAAGTAACCTATTTCCCAAAAATGTTTTAGCTCTGAAAGTTCTTAAATTCTAGTGAAAACTGAAACTGTGTTCACGCATGCGCAGTTTCAATCCTTCAAGGTTCGGCTACTCTGTAAAATAACAATTCAGTGCACCCATAGCAAAAAGTAATATCAACTTTGCGGCTCAACGATGAGGACTTATATAACCTTGTAACATAAGGTTGCAGAATACTGTAGTCGGGGCTTATGAATATAGATTGAAGTGAATGTTGTCCACTTGTAATACTAACTATAATTCCCTAACCTTCATGACCGGAGGTTAGATAAGATTAATTCATTTTGTATACAATGTAAACAACGAATAGCCGCGATAGGTCCAAACTTTAATGTTTTGTTTGAAAGTAAGTATTTATGAAAAATGACATTCGTTTATAATTGAAATGGGTGTTTTTATAATTGAATATTAATACTATTTTTAATTCTTTTTATTTAATTTGTTGTTATAAGACACTTTATTTCTGTTAAAACTTTATCTCAGCATTGAGGAATCTTGATCGCTTCGTGTGGCTTTGGAATGTTCTGACCAGTGAAGCGCTGTCTAAAAACAGTTTAATCACTGTCTTCCTGTTGACATGTGTGTGTTTAAATAATCAATATTGTGTCATTAATCTTTCTCTATTCCGTGATTTAGTGACATTAATCATCTTTTATCTTTTGTTTTATCTTAATATGTCGGCCTACTCTTTCATATTGTTATTAAAACTTTTGAGTTTGTAATTCCACGGTTTTTTGCTGAGGATGTCTGAAACAACACAATTACAACAGCACTATATCCATCGATCATCAGCTGAAAAATTGAAAGTGCGAACATCACTTTCTAACCTCGTTCATTTCAATCTCGGAAACGATAAACAACTGAGTCCATGAAAAGGCTTATTAATTTAAAAATAAGTAATCGATATTGTTGTGTATCTATAGTATTGTAAGTCTGTAAGCAAGCTGCGTGTGTCTCTTTATTAGAACGAGAGCCGCGTAAAAACTGTGACAACAATTTGGACGGTTTTCAAATTTTTAGAACTAACGGCGCGAGCAAAAATCTGGGAAAATATCTAATGGCTTATATGTACCATGGGAAGGAGCAAGCAATTAAAAACCTTTATATATGGGGAAATTGTTGGCCGCGGATCATTATGCACTTTCAGACGCTCACTCCTTTCGCAAAAATCTGACAAAACTAAGGATTCCATTTTAATATTTTTACTTTTGTTATCAGTTTTCTGTACCGCAGTACTCTAAAATAAACGGAATACGTGAATCAAATGTAATCAGCATTTATTTACATCGTAACAGGTCAGTTGTCATGTGAAATGAGTTAGATTACTAATGTGATAGACATAGATTGTCTTTGGTAGACTGTTAAGCAGTTTGTCTCTGGTATAATATGTCTTACGCGATCACTAAAGGAAGTTCAATAAACAGTATTACGCCAATATTTCTTCCTTACATATCATTATGGATACGAAATTCAGTTTTTTTTTCCAATGAAAGATGTCTTAGAAAAAATCTAACAGGTAACAACGAAACGTAGTTTTTCCATAATAACTTCTACAGAACTGCCCGTATTTCGAAGGACTTTATTCGATTAATATATATTTCGTGGCTCTCATGTGCAAATATTATTTAACATGTTTACAAATTTTGGCTGCTGTTCAAACCACAGGCAGTCTATTTTGATTGTGCTTGCTATAAAGTAACTTCATAACCCTGATTTTCTAATGTTTATCTCCATACGTGCAATTGAATTAATGACAAAATCAACATGCAACCAATGAAAATAAAAATTAACCAGGCATCTTAACACCTTATGTTACACCGCGTAAATTATAAAACTAGATGGATTATGACTTATGCTGTAACATAGCGTGACAATTGCCATTCTGGTCGAGGCTGCGTTTCAACCTAACGAAAAACTTGGCTTCTGTCACATGCGCTTTAATACATTCACTGTTTCGCTATCGAATCTTGGCCTGCTGGAGGTACTTAAATGCGACTGAAATAATATCAATAATACGGCTTTATTGAAAACAAAGAGAATTTTAAATTATTAACATCCTGATGCTACATCGTATTAATTATAAAGCTATATCCATATTGTCTCTTATGTTTCAACAAAGCTTATCAACTGTCACGTTCCAGGCTGTACTTCAACCGAACCACAACCTCAGATAATATTGACGTTCGAAAATCATAGCTTCAGTCAAACGTGCATTAATACATACATTGTACTGTGAACAAATCATGACATTTTGGAATTATTTATATGTGGCTGAAATAATGGCATTAGTAATACGGTGATTGGAAAGCGAAGGAAATTGAAAATAAATCTTAACGTGTGATACCGCGCAAGGTTAATTTTAATCTACATAAATTTATATTTTATAGCAAAAATAACTGATTGTACTAACATATCGTCAAAATTAAACCAATATCCTAACAGCAAAAGGCAAAAAAAAAAAAAGTATTCCAGAAAATTAAATTGGGAATCATTGGATGCAGGATGGAAGGTGAAGAAAGAGAGTGCTGGGAATATACAACATATGTTGGTGATGGTGGGATATTGGTAAAAACAATAGGAATAGTGTATGTTTTTACTTGAAGGTGTAACTTGTCATTGGAAATGGACTTGCTACATCTGAAAGATTACAGGGCTTCATTGATAATATAAATTTTTGTGGTATGAACGAATTATTCAAGTTTCGTTATTCTGAGCTAACTCTAAGCCGTGTGGTCACACAATAGTGATAATCAGCCACCCACTGTGAAACAACGGAATCTCATACACTGTAAACTGAGTTGAGTTTCACGCTCTACAAAATCATATAGAATCCATTTATTATTGCATTGATCTGTTAAGAATTTATCTATATTATTTGTGTAATAGTGTCTCCATAAACACTCAATTTTTATATGGTAATTTGAGTATAAACAAACAGTGTTTTGTCATTTATTAAATTCGGCAGTCTTTCAATTTCGTGTATAATTCTTCCGTTTCCTCATTTAATATTTATCAAATCTTGAAAACCGTATTTATTTTGAAGATGATCTAACATTAACATGGTACATCATATCAGCATCCTGAACATGCGATGAGATCTATAAAACAACAGAGGACGTACTTATATTTTGTATAGCTATTCATAATTTTGCTTTCTTGTTGTTTTATTTAATTTCAGTTCAATGCAACATAAGTTACGCCGCGGCCAGTAAATAGCATCTCCACTATTTTCCCTCGGCCCTGCGGCTCGCCACGCCCTCTGGTGCTACATCACTTTTATGTGGGGCGCAGATTGTCTGCCGCCGGCCAGCTGCAATTTTTTTGCCATTCCGGCGCTAACTGCGACTTCGCGACGTTTTCCACCATCCTGGTTTCTGTTGCTCGTTAGGACAATGTGCTGCCGTGCCAACCGGTGCCCATTATGACCCAATTCTTACAACACTTAGCGGCCACAATGGAGAGTCGCAGATGTTCACAACAACGTCAATTACTTTTTGTGCATCACTTCTGTATACACTCAGCATTTGTCAAAACACTTATTAATAAAAAACGACCTATTTTTATAGCTTACGTTTTCGGGCAAAACTACGGTCTCAAGTCCACACTGTCATTTAAAGGAACCAAAGATAACTCTTAGGCTTCTGCTCTGTGTAGTAAACAAAACATTTCCTGGAAGCATCCTTCTTTAATGCTTGTAGTGTATTGCCACATTACATTGAAATATATTTGCGAGGAGTTGGACTCCTAGCTCACACAGGTGGACGCGACAAACAAAGGGTAATGGTACTGTTTGGCCGTGTTCCGGTATGTGACCTTGGGCCGGGTGGACCTCAGTGAACGAACAATGTGGAGCCGCTAGTGTGACGCGATGGGGGAGAGTACAGTGGATTGCGAGCTGTGGAGGATTGCGCAGCCAGCCTGTAGAAAGAGAACATGATGTGCGGATACTAACGCTGGTGCGGCTTGTGGTTGTTCTTGTGTTATGTCATCGGAGTGGACGCGGATCTCCGACTGCCAGCACAAGATGGAACCGTCGCGTCGCCTCGCACGGCTGCTGGCAGCAGACTCGGCTCCTCCGCTTAATGGTAGCTCCGCTGAAATGGTGATCACCGCAAATTGCTATCGTATCGATCAAAACAGTGTCGCCCTAAAGAATCTCATCGTCCCGCTGAGCTTAATGAGTGGGCATACAAAAACCCTGAGAACTGATGTAAAATGAACCAATTATTGGATTTAAAGATGTTTGTTTAATTGTATCATATTATTGTTAATAACATTTAACGAAGTATAATTGTGTAATAGATGTATTAACATCAAACGTAGGTACAACGGTGCTGACCATATGCAAATCGACATCCCGATTCCTCATATTAGCAATTTTAATCATTAATAATATTTTTATTGATAATTTATGCAAACAAAAAGCTAACTTAATTCTTATCAAGAGGGAGTACAAGGTGTACACCTCATGCCCAAGGACACTTTTTTTAAAATAATTTATCAATTCCTAATAAACTGTCAGACTTCATTAGCTACGTTATCCGTATTAGTCAGTTAAAATAAATGGTTTGAAATTTTCAATAAAGTTGGTTTTATACACAAAAATTATCACGTCAAAAACTTTGAAACTAACGCACAAACAAAGTGAAACAGAATCAAAAGATCGGTGTTTAATTCTGAAAAATATTCATTTCGTTTACTAAAGTGAAAATAAATAGTTGAGAGTTTAGAGGTATAAAATTTTCGATTCCATAAAAATAAAAGTACTGATATTTTGAGAATAGGTGTTCTGGAAAAAGTTTTATCTGTCGAACCTTTATAAATACAAAGAACACAGTCATTTAGCTGTAAAAATCACTTACTAAACATTTCTAAAAATGTAGTGATGCCTCTTGCAGATTTTTACGATCAACGTCACAATAAATATTTTCAGAAATTAATGAATATGTATTTGGCGAAGCTCGTCTACAATATAAATTTTGAAACATGTTGATGTCCACTCTTATTAATCTGTATTAAGATATCACTCAGTACTGAGTGCATATCTTTTTCTACTTCGTTTTCAACAACTTTTTATTAAATATTCTTTTCCTAGAACTAGGTGCTAATGTATCATTCTTTACTACATTATGTCCATTGACTTGAACATGTATCTCGTAGAGAGGATTCTTGAGCTATGCTGTACCCAAGTTGCTTTTAATGCCTATGGGTTGCTTGTATACAGTTATCTGTGGATACATCGACATAAAAAAAGACTACGTTAAATTCGGTAACTCCACTTTGTACCTTACGTGTTCATTACGTAAAAGCCACTGAAGTACTGTGTATTGTACGTTAACACTACGATTAAAAAAAATATGGAGTCAAAAGTATGAAGATTCCCATGCGCTGTGTGCTGATTCTGTATTATGCTGTATTGTAGATCATCAAACTTTAGGATTCTTAAGCGCTCTTGACTCACATTCTGGAAGACGCCGGTTCGAATCCCCGTTCGGGAATCCAGATTTGGGTTTTCCATGGTTTCTCCAAATCACTACAGGCGAATGCAGGAACGCTTCCTTCAAAAAGGCCATGGCCAAAATCCTTTCCGTTCCCGTTCCTTGTCCTCAGTCCCATCCCGCCTCTAATGACCTCGACGTTGACGAGGCGTAAAGCCACAAGTAAAAAAAAAAAAAAAAAGATTCTTTAGATATAACCATCATGGAAAATTGTTACAATTAGCATTTTAAAAACCGGTTATACATAATACACGAAATACATTTTTACAGTGAAATTAATTAAACAATTTTTTAATCTAGCTTACGTTCGTATTAGAAGCATCGGAGCATAAAACAGCTCCTGAAGTAGGGGAGTTTAGGAAACAAATCAATTGATAATAAAGCCCAGAAGTTAAGGAGACGTTTCAACTGTCTGACGCAATTTATATTGGTTTAATAAACATATACTGCAACGGTAACAGTGAACTAACGATAGGTAAAAACTCAACAAGGAGCCGAGATCTCTGTTATTCTAAAGGTGCATATTTCTAGAGGAATGAAATGGTTTGGAAGAGACTTTATCAGCCTCTTCTAACAAATTTCAACCACTCCTTCACGTGGTGCACACGATTTGCATGGACGAGGCTTTTGCGACTGAATGATTCCCGGAATAAGGAGTCCCCCACTGCATGCGAACGGCCTCATAAAGGAGAACGAAGAGCGGGAAGTGTTCCAGGGCACTCCCTTGCCCTTCGGGTTGGTTACGGCCCCTAAAGGAAATGCAGAAGGCAGTGAGATTGACTGCTTTAAAAACCAAAAGGGTATTCCGAGGCCATATAATCATCTCAAATAACATTTAGTATAATGAATGGCTTCTTCCTGGGTAAAATATTCCGGAGGTAAAATAGTCCCATAATTGGATTTCCGGGTGGGGTTTGCTCATGGAGGTGTCATCAGAATGGTTCGGAATGTTATAACTCCGAATAGTACAGATAGATTAGAAAACTTAAAAAAAAGAGATGGAATGACTTAAGTTAGATGTCGTTGGGATTAGTTTAATTAAATGGAAGGATGCACAGGATTTCAGGTACGTCGAACATAGAATAATTAACACAAAAGCTCTCAGCAGAGTTACTGGCGTAGGATTTATTATGAACAAGACAGTAGGGAAACGGTTAAAACATGAACAGTTTAGTGACAGGATTATTTTGACGAGGTTAGAAACTAGGTCATGTCAATACAAGTGTATATGTCAACATCAACAAAGATGATGAAGCAATAGGGAAAGTATATAATCAAATTGAAGAATTAATGTGAAGGGAGATGGAAAATCTAATAATCTTGGATGAATAAAATGCGATAGTGGGAGAAAGTAAAGATGGGAATACTGTAGGAAGTTTTGGTCTGGGAGAAAGAAATGAGAGAGAAATAAGGTTAGAATTTGCTGAAAAACATAAACTAGTCGTGACGAAAACACTTTAAGAACCATGCAAGAAGGATATAGGCTACACCTGGAAAAGTCCAGGGGATAAAGTAAAATATCAGCTACATTATACTGTGGTCAAACAAAGATTCAAGTTCTAGACTCTAAAGGAAACCCAGAAGATGACAGACTGTAACCACAATCTGATAGTTATGAAGTACAGACTGAAAATAAGGAGCATAAAGTGACAATACAAGCAGAACCGACTGGAAGTGAACAAATTCGAACAATCTAACAATTGTATAGATGATAGACCAACGTCTAAGAAATATCTCTGAAAAGAGTTCAACTGAGGACGAATGGAATACTTTGAAGAGAGAAATAATGAAAGCTGGTAAAGAAACATAAGGCTTTAGGAAACACACCGTCCGAAAACCTTGGACCCCAGTTAAAATTTTCGAGTTAATAGATAAGAGGATAAGACACAAAAATGCACAGGATGAGCAGAAAATGAGTAGTACAAACAATTTAGAAATAAAATAAACAGGAAATGCAAAAAAGCGAAAGAAAAATGGCTGCAAGAAAAGTGCAAAGAAGTAGAAAAGGAAACTGTCTTAGGTACAGTAGACGTGGCATATAGTTAGATCAAACAATATTATAATACATTAAAGCTGCTGATGAGAAACCTCTTTTAAACTCAGAAGACAGTGCGAACCGATGGAAGGAATACTAGAGAAACTGTTGAAATTTTTGATTAACAACTCTGTCAAAGAATTTATTTCTAAGGTATCTATAAAATAACTACCAGTAGTTTGTGTAAATGTAATTGGCATAATTACTGTCCCATGTATGCTTCTGGTGTATGTATTATTTTGTTATGAAGATTTTTAACTGTAAATTGACAACTTTCTACATTACACAGAGCTAATCTCTTATATTGGGATTAATGGAAATTGAGTGTATTTTATTGACGACATTGATGATTAAGGGATCCTGCTATAATAACACAATTTGACAGTACTTTAAAAAATATGAAATCAAATGAGGCAATTGGAATCGATGAGATTCCTGCAGAACTTCTGAAATCCCTAGGAGAAGAAAGAATCCAAAGATTACCCAAACTGATATCAAACATAGTACGAAGACTTTCACGGCATATGGCGTCGAAGAAAATAAAAAAAATTACAGCTCTGGTGGTCCCTGTATAACGTCAGTCATGAAGATGGCAGCAGATCTAACCGCCGAAAGCTCGTTGTTGCTTTTCTTCAACACCATACGGCGGAGAAACCACTAAGACTTCATATGATATCAAACAGTTACAAAACAGGTGATATTTCAACTGATTTTAATAAAAGTATAAGGTTCACACTTCTGAAGCAAGCATAAGCCGACAAATTCGAGAATTACCTCACAATAAGTCTAACTTCACATGTTTCAAAATTACTGACCAGGATAATATACTGTAATGACACATCACATTAAGTTGCATGCCACCTAAGCTTGCGAACTGTTCGACGGTCAAGAGCTGGCAACCAGGCAACTAGCAGGAATGCAAGGACACGCAGACAATGCGTCCACCCCGTCCGCCCGCGTGACCTGTTAAGCGGGGGGAGGACTCGAGTGAAGACAAAGGAGGGTGAGCGGGAGAGAGCGGACTGGCCAGTATAGGGCAGACGCTCCAGTACTTTTTCGCGGTGTTAACCGCAAGTTCACGTGCACGAAACGGTTCATTGTGTCGCGTGCAAGGTACCGTCGACCAGTGTTTGTAGGATCGACTCTTGTTCGATCCTATCTTCGCAGTTCGAGTTTGGAGGAGCGCGCGCCGACGGATCTGCCGATTCCAGCATCTAATTGCATGTGAAGGGAAGGCTGATTCCATGACAGGGTCATCAGCCATCACCAGTGCAAAGGAACCACATCAGCCATCACCGGTGCAAGACAACGGGGCAAGTACCAATAAAAACTATTGCGTGTGTTCTCACCACGGCGCCAAATCAGTCAACCCGACACTACCTATGGGGAAAGAGACTCAAGTTAGCCTAGGCACAAATCAACTCAATAACCATCATTCTTTGTAATTATGTGGAATAAATTTAAATGTCAATTCTGCCTGATATTATAAACGTAAAATTTAACGTTATGTTAACGTTGCCTTGATTAATTCCCATCCCCTAATGCAAAGTATTAATTGATAAGTTTTTAATAAATTAAATTAATTAAACATTTTCTGATGTTGCAATTAGCATGACACTTCAATACAGAAGAATAGAAAGGGTAATGGAAGCGATAGTACGTGAAAATCAGTTAGGGCTTAGGAAAAAAGCGCGGTACAAGAGAAGCAATTCTGTCTTTAAGGTTAATACGAATGGCGGATTAAGAAAAACAAAGATGCTTTTATGACGTTTGTTCATGTAGAAAAAGCTTTTGATAATGTTAAGTGGTACCAGAAGTGAGGTGTATAGTATAGAGATAGAAGAATATTTTACAATCTATATTAGAATCTAGTGGCAATAATAAAAGTAGGGAATCATGAGAGAGACGCATCAGGCATAAAGGGTGTGAGACAAGGTTGTCTATCTTCGTTAATATTCAAATTGTATGTAGAGGAAGCGAAAGAAACATTTGAATGTGGCATAAGTGTTAAAGAAAAAAAAAAATCAGAATGCTACGGTTTGCTGATGACATTATCCTGTTAACAGAACAAGCTGAGGATATTGAGAAGTTACTGAATGTCACGAATAAAATACTGAAGGAAGATTTTGGACTAAATGTAAACCAAAGCAAGGCAAAAGTGATAAAAATTAGTAGAAATGATAGCAGTAATAATGTATTAAATATAAAAATAGAATCAGATGCGATAGAAGTGAATGACTTCTGCTAATTATTAAGTAAAATAACAGCTGATAGCCGAAGCAAGAATGATGTTAAAAACAGAATAGCACTAGTGAAATGAGCTTTCGTGAAAAAAATAAATCTTTTAATTTCAAATATTGATCTAAGACTCTCGAAGAAGTTATTAAAATTCTAAGTGTGGAGCACAGCGTTTTATGGTAGTTAAGCATGGACTTTAGGGATAATAGCAAGGAGGAAAATTGATGCTATAAGAGATTGCTGAAAATGATGTGGACAGATAGCATACGAAATGAACGTGTTTTGGAAATGATACATGAGAAAAGCTTGTGGATGAATGTTACAGAAAGAAGAGACAGGAACGTAATTCATTTTGTGGCATGCAGGATTGTATTTATTTGTTAGTGGAAGGAACGGTCGAAGGAAAGAACTGTAGAGGTAGGCAAAAATTAGAATATATGAAGCGGATAATTGAAGATGTAGGATGTAAGAGTGTGTGGCGAAATCCAGAGGTTAGCGCAAGATAGGAAGTGATCGAGGATTTCATTAAATTAGTCTAGAGACTGATTACAGCAAAAAAAAAAAAAAAATTCTGGAACTTCAGTTTTAGTAAGCATAGATATGAACACCGAAATGGGAATAAAAGTACATGGAACGTAAATACTGTGCACTGTCATACTAGAAAGAGATAGAATTAGATATTTCAAACGTTCAAATCTTCTTGGAAGTGTCTCGCCAAGGAATCGAAGGGAATAGCTAGCACCATCAAGTGCTGAACTGGATTTGCGATAAGTGGGTTCCTTTAAGAACCAAACATACAATTTACAAAATATTCCATATATCAACCAAACCAGCGGTAAATTTAATAAAAAGTGAGTAATTATGCTAAAATCCTGCGAAATATAGTTTCTGTTATCAGTTGTGCTAAAGACGAGGGGGAACAATATTAGAAATGAATATGTAAAATTAAAAATGAAGATGGATAAAAAAGAGTGGTGAAATAAATGTAGGATTCGTGAATATTAAGACAGTATCTGGATAATAATATGCAGGAAGAGAGCTTCGACGTCTGAGAATGAGAGGAATAGACCGGATTCTGGATTGAAAAGAAAGGTAGGAAGACGTAATTAGAGAAGATATAGTAATTATCTCTATCAAGATAGTAATTATTGGAGACACGCCATTTAAAGATGTCTTTCCCACCCAATACAAGGATACGAAGAAGCTGGAAATGATGATGAGTAGAGCGTGTATGTCTTCAGGGATGAAAAACAAGCAAGTCATGATCACTGATGATATTCTGCTGATTTCAGGTAAGAGTACCAATGTTGGGAAAATAACGGATGAGATGAAAAATATGGTGTCCACTTTAGATAAAACTTAATAAATGAATAAGGGATCAGCGTGGGAGACATACAAGACAGAGAATTATTCAGAAGAAAAATTGCGGAGGTAAAGGAGGAAGGAAACTCAGAAGATGAAATGAAGTTGCGGAATCGTAGTCCATAGACGGATGAAACGAAAGGGAAAAAAAGAAAAAAGGCATATGATGTGTAATAAATATGACTAACAAGACGATATACCGAAATTGGTAGACACGTAATAGAGGAAGTAAAATAATTCTATTATTTAAGCCATTTGAGTGATGTGAGGAACTTACCAAAAGCGGATTAGATCTAAGAAGAAGCGGGGGAGGGGAAGAACGCCCATGGTGTTAGAGAAGTGTTTACCAAGAACCACTAAGCCACCGAAGCACTCGGAAAAGGATCGGAACACAAAGAAACTCATGCAGATATCGTGCAAAAGGAAGAAATTAATTTGGGATTATATTTTGAGAGTTAGTGGGGCTGGTTTATTTATTAAAAGACAGGCGTATATTTGGAACAGGTAACTGAGATTTTAAGCCGTAGGTAATCTGCTGAGATCAAGTATTAGAATGAATAAAACACCCCAGAAACTGTACGGGAAAATATGAAGAATGCTTTTACTGATGCTGCTGGAATATAAAGGTCTGAGCCGTAGGGGGGAAACGAATGAAGAATTGAGTGGGGAATGGAATTCAGAGAAGTAAGTATTAGGAAGTTGGGACTTAATTATACGGGGCATGGCCTGGGAAGGTCATATGATGAATAATAGAAGGGAGCAGAGATTGGAAGGACGGTAGAGTTATAGCGAAACACCGAGCATGGTGGGTGAGCGGCAACAATCTGGCGCCTCATTCGGAAGGACGTGGGTTCGAATCGCTATCCTGCCATCCATATTGGGGGTTTTCGTGGTTTCCTCAAATGACAGCAGGCGAATGCCAGGATACTTCTTTTAAAAGGTCATAGTCTAATTCTTTCCAGTTCGTTGTCGCCAGTTCTTTCCCGCCTCTAATGGAATCAACTTATTACAAAGATAATTGCTTCTAGAAAGAATAATACATTTATTGTTGCAAGTACGGACGACTGTGATTTTGTGTGTGTGTGTTTTTTCACTATAGAATGTTGTATCAAATGAAAGATGAAAAAGGGAGCGGGTGATACCCGATTCCCGCTCATTCTGGTCTACTCTTCCGAAAGACAGGCGGACTAATCGTTATCAACAGTGTCGTATGTCGTCACTTCATACCCACTGCGGAGAGGTTTTGGATTTCCCAGGGCTTAGGTGCATGATCTGGTGATTAGGAATTATGCACCACAATCTCTCCTATCCTGCCTGCCAAGTCCTGGTGATGAACATTTCTTCCACAACCAGAACTGGAAACAGCTAACCCCGTGGAGGTACGGTGGCGCTTCCAACTGTGCATACAGAGCGGGCCCGGAATGGATTTGAGGGAAGAATTGAGAGTAGCAAGTTGAAGGGGAGACACGTTCCCGGCCATTAACTAGCTTTCGATTTGAAGTATGCATTTACTGGTTGTTTCTTACCTTGGTACCGAGCGTGGCGGTGTAACGGTTAGTGTTCTCGCCTCGCATTCGGGAGACGGCGGTTCGAATCCCCGTCCGGGCATCTAGATTTGGGTTTTCCATGGTTTCCCAAATCACTCCAGGCAAATGCCGGGATGCTTCCTTCAAAAGGCCATGGCCGAATTCCTTCCCATTCCTTGCCCCCCATCCTTTCCCGTCTCTAAAGACCTCGCTGTTGAGAGACGTAAAGCAGTTAAAAAAAATCTTACCTTGGTAACACGCATTGAAGTTTGTTGCTTAAAAAAAACTGGTTTAAGGTGGTTTAAAAGTGATTTAAAGCAGAATTACTCTTGTTTTGATCTGATTTGAAGCTTTGGCGTTATCAGTGGTGTACGTAATACGTATTTTTCGACGTGACGTTGTGCACGCCGATTGATGTTGCGGCGCACGTTGGACTCAGCATTTGCAACTGGACTGTAAGTAGCAATTCTGCGTCATGGCTCGTATAGATTCAATTAGAAAAAATACAGTCAAAGTAGGGTTTGATAGGAAATTCATCATACCCACGGCTCTCAAAATTCATGAATGGCGTTTTGAAGTGGTGCATTTGAATGACTGATTTTTTTGGAATGCAGCTAGATTCCTTCCAAAATGCTGTTTTTGTGAAATTTGAAAATAAGGATGCAAGTGAAAAGCTAATAAGAGATTTTGCGGGTAACTTGAAATTTAAACACGCCGATGGTAAGATCAGTAACGTTTCTGTGTCAGATGCGGGAATAGGATATCGTAATATCCGTGTTGTTAACTACCCTTTTGAAATATCTAATGAATCAATAATGTTAGCATTAAAACCTTTCGGAGTGATTTTTACAATATCAGAAGACTTCTGGGGAGGCAACAATAGATATCGAAAGCCTAACGCGGTAAAGATCGTAAAAATGGACATAAGAGGCACATCCCTTCATATAATGGTTGCAGGGTATCGCGCTCTGGTTATTTATGACGGGCAGCCCAGGACGTGCGCTGTCTGTAACTCCATTGATCATGGACGTGCGGCATGCCCAAGAAGACAAACTGAGGTTATGCCGATTCGCTTTATAAGACAGGATGTTCAACAGGATCAAGGTAAAATGTCTGGTTCTGAACAGGACTCTAATTTTCCACCATTAACAAATCAAAACACCGAAGCGCTTTGTGATTCAAACGTTTGTGACAATCTGGGTGAAACAATACAACATGGGTCTCACTCTACAGAAATAATCGAAAACCAAAGGAGCAACAGCCAAGTAAGAACGTTTTCAGTCCACATTTACAGATTGAATCTTCGAACTTAATCAGTCATCACACACCCAACTACTCCTCTGGACACACTGCAGTCTTCTCCACTTGATTCGGAAGCAGAGGGTTTGAAGCAGCTAAGCACAAGGAAAAAGCGACGGGTACGTAAACCTGCTACGCAAACATCACAAGCTCCTAAAAAAAAAAGGGTAGAAACCATCAAACGTACGAGGTTACAGGAACAAGTGCTGCAAAACCCTCCAATTCTATCAAACAACAAGCAGAAAACTGATCAAATGAAGGAAAATTCGATTATATTCGGAATGGAATTCACAAGTTGGGCCGATGATGAACCAGGTAATGAGGATGAGGCACCAATGTCAACTGAGGAAGACAATATTGCCTGCCCTCCTTCGCATTCAAATAAAGCCTTTGAGAAAGAAGCAGTGTGTATTGCACAAACCTATGCATCAGACATATAAAATCGCCACCATCAATATTAACAGAATCACCACTAAGTTAATGATAAAAAGCTTAAAGGATTATCTGTATCGATATAGCACTGCTTCAAGAAGTCATTCTCCCAGATTTACATATCACCGGATTTTCGCGTTTTGTGAATTATTCCCCAGAAGACGGCACAGGCACGGCAATTTTAGTAAGAGATGGTCACTATGCCGACATTTTGGAAACAGGAAGGGGAATTTCAGAATATATACACTATGTTTTGATTGTAAATATCTACGCTCCCTCTGGAACTAACAAAAGAAGAGAAAAGGGTCATTATTTTACAAAACCAGTGTGCCCTTTCTTCTTAGAAATAATCTGTCAAAAAGTATAATGGGGAGGTAATTTCAACTGTGTTGCTCACCCGATAGATCAGTATCCGAATTTCAACAGGTGTCCTGAACTTGAAAATTTGCTTAATGGTTTACATATGGTGGACACCATTAGACAAATTCAAAGAAACCTACAGAGATTTACGTATATCACTGGCTCATCAGACAGCAGTTTAGACCGAATATACGTCACAAGCAACTTGGCCAGTGAAACATGCAGCACTGACATAGCTGCTGTTAATATTTCGGACGACTGCGGTTACTTTGTCATATTAACATGTCACTTCAAGCAGTTCGCAGAGATAAAGGGTACTGGAAAATGAACACTTCACTACTCAACATTGTTGAGTTAGAAATACTCATCAACAGTGTTTGGCAATCTTCCTTACGAAGCTGTCATCATTATAGAAATAGTAAGGATTGGTGGACAAATAAAGCAAAACCATATCTACGCAAAACAATTATTGCATATTCGAAACAGAAAAATGTTGGCTAAATCGAACAATTAAATTCTATTATAGATGCTTGAGAGAGCTATATGGTAGCACAAACCCGAATCCAAATACCTTTGCCCTGATAAAACAATACAAGGCAAAAATAACTGGACTGAAAGAGAAAAGCATGAACTGTCTTTTATTACGATTGAAGCCTAAAGACATAGTGGAAGAAGAAAGTGTATATCGCTATCACCTAACACGAGCCCAGAAAATATCTGAAATAAAGAACAGCAGCTGTAATATATTAAAAACTCAGAACGAAATTGCAAGCGATGTATTACCGTATTTTTCTGATCTTTACACGGAAGAGGACAAGAATGAAATCACAGTCAAACAGTTTTTACTACCCATTGACAACGTTATCACTGATAATGAACGGGAAAGCCCCTCCAGGGCCTTTGATCTTAAAAAGATGGATTTTTCAATGAAGAAGGTGACAAGAAACAGATCATCGGGGCTTGATGGAATACCAATTGAATTTTACTCAAAGTTTTGGCCGCTGATAAAAAACAAATTACTCCAAATGATGAATGACATATGACAGAACAAAATTTCAGTGAGGGGATAATAGTACTCTTGCCAAAAAGAATTAAAAGTAAAGATGAGACATTTGATGTCCATTACATTACTGAACTCAGAGTTCATAATTTAACTCGGATTTTAAAGAAAAGATTAGAACCCTATTTTAGCCTGATTTTCGGCGATTATCAATCGGGCCAAATACCAGGACGAGGGATAATTCAAGATACAAATGAATATCGGAACGTTATCTCCATAGCTGCTGAATAAAAGTCTCGTGCTACAATCTATTTTGCTGACTTGGAAAAAGCCTACGATCATGTAGATCATCAGTTCCTACTAAGAGTATTGAAAAAAATTTGTTTACTCATCAATTCCATAACAGCGGTGAGAAAAATAATAACTAATGTTTAGAATAAACTTCAAATTAATGTCAAAGTCTTTTAAAATAACCCGCTCCGTAAGACAAGGATGCCCTCTCTCAATGATACCTTTTAGTATCTCAATAGAACCATTACTACTGTCTATAGACAAAGCTATCAACGGTTTTAATTATGACGAAAAATGGGTAAGCTGTCGAGCATACGCAGATGATGTAGGTTTTTATGTCACTTCACAAGTCGACATGAACAAAATTACAAATACGATAAAGCTTTTTCAAGTAGCAACGAATGCCAGGGTCAATGTTAACAAGTCTGTACTTCTTCATATTGGTAAAGGACTCATATGACTAGAAAAAGATTATTTAGGCCATGAAGTAACCAGACATACTTCCCTAGGCATACAGCTCGAGTAAAACGGGTTAAAAGGGTCGAAAAATAATTGGAGGAACGTCTTAAATAAAATCAGAGTAATTCTGCGAATACACAATTTTAGGAATCTCAACATGGTACAAAAGTCAAGGACGATAACTACTAATGTCCTAGGCAAAATGATCTACTTAGCTCAGATGTTACCAGCGCCTGACACTATTGCCGAAAATCTGCAGAAATATTTATGTTGGTATGTGTACCAAAACGATATTTTCAAAGTTAAATTTGAATCTATGACCCTCCCAAAACTGAAGGGATGTTAGAATATCATCAACGTGAATGTTACATGTAAGGCATTACTGATACATGCAATAGATAAATTGAAAAACTCTGATGAATTTAGTTTCACATCCACTGTGTTAAGGCATTACAAACCACAATGTACGGAAGCTCCAGTATACCTAGAAAACATAAGGAGAAATTTACATCATTTCAAGGTTTATTTCTTAGAAAAAAGTCACTTCCAGAAGTGTTGTGATTTATCTCCCCAAACACCACAAAGGATATTTACAAGAGACTTGTGTCAAATGTCGGAAGAAATAATAATATTTTGTCCATGATGGATTGGTGGAAATCCGCCACTGTGATATCAAATTTGGGTTGATATTGAAAGCAGCAACCAGTCACAATACCAACCCAAAAAAGAAATAATATTGAATTAAATACCCTAACACTAATTGGCGCCGTGTATGGCGAGCAGTTTTCTGTACACTCCTTCCATCTGAGGTAATGTCTTTTTGGTAAAGAGTAATTAATGAATTGATACCAACAAATGAGAAACTATTCCGAATACATCTCTCGGTGATCGATAGATGTCACAGATGCGGTAATACAGCCAGCCTTCAACACCGCTTTTCGTGTGGCGAGCTGGAGACAAATGAAGATCCCCGAGCATAGCACATTTACTATTTTTATTTACGGAAACTCTGTTTGATGATAACCTTGTATACTGATTAAGCAATAAATTTAAATTAAAGAAGCGTATTTGTCGGTGTTTACGTGAATGTAACGAGATGGAATTAATTATCAAGTTAATATACCACAGTGAAAGAATTTAAATTTAAAATTTAGCTTCTTACCGAAACGATTTTATAGGGAAGGTGTCAATGTACCGTGGGCTCCTTCGCAATTAATAGTAATAAAATAAATACTACCTCACATTAGACGAATTTTCGGCGAAGTACTAATCCACCATCCATTGCATCCTGGTCAGTTACTTCTCTATTACAAGATAGAAAATAGTCTATTTGTTTTCAACATGTTCCTGTAACTAAATATGCTTCCATTCCTCTTTAACTACGATAGCTGCTTTGCTCTTTATTACGCTGCAAGTTATTGCATCCATCATCCTGAAGGGTTTTGGAGACTCACATTGGATCTTATTGCTATACCTTCACATGAGAACTGAGGACTAGAGATGACACTTGTCGATTCTAACACATGACACAAAAGTTTCTTAACTTCAGTAGCGTCCATCCATAAATATATGACTATCGTATCACCTAGTAAGAAGACAAGATTTTTTTTAAAAGTGAGAACTTCAATAGGCGCGTTAGGAGTTGTTTGGACGCTTTATGGATGGGTTAAATCTTATGAGTTCGTATCGCCAGCATGCTAATGTTAACAATATATCTGTTGCTATAAATATGACGTGTTGCGCTTGGATAGCCATGAAAGTATAATTCATACTCGTATATCTATCTATCTATATCTCTAAAACGAAAACAGGATATATTCGAGATATAAAAAAACTCAGAAATTACTGAGCAGATTTCTATGGGGTTTTTACCGTTTTAAAAATTAGTCTCAATTCAGTTGTTTGGCATGTCTTATGTTTCAACGTTACATAACGTAGGAATGTTAAATGAAATCCTGAACGTATGGTGACAAATCCCAAAGATTGAAGGATTAGATGTTGGATACTTCGCACTAAACACACAACTACAATATCTCTGATCATAGCCTTTAATAAAAGCAATAAGCTAACTTTACAATAAAAATTGT
This sequence comes from Vandiemenella viatica, assembly GCA_031002005.1. NCBI lineage: Eukaryota > Metazoa > Arthropoda > Insecta > Orthoptera > Morabidae > Vandiemenella > Vandiemenella viatica. The sequence goes on from JARYHS010013630.1 coordinate 80,573,428, forward strand.
TTTGCACACTAAACTACACTTGAAGTATTCTTTCCTTTAAATTGGGATATTCAGTTATTAAACTCCATAGATGGCCGTATTGAATGCGAGACACTAATATCGAAAAAACAACACAGATTTTCTTTGATCACAATATCTGTCAGCACAGCTACAATGTCTCTGGAAATCGTATTTAGCTTACTGTTCACAATAAAATGGCGCCAAAGTTTGTAAATCCCTGAAACAAATCTAAAGTAAGGAATATTTTTACAGGTACGGAATATAGGCAATACTACGATATCCGAGGCACTGAAATTTTACAGATTTGATGGTTGATTCTTATAGATCTCGATGAGACAAATTGAAAAGGAAGAATAAGTTTTTTTGGTATCTTGCTTAGTTTCAGAGATATCAGATGTTTAAAAAAGGAAAATACACACTTCACTACTACTTATTATCTAAGAAATATGTATTGTTACCTGTTTAAAATTAACGCAGATGTATACCGGAGATCATTGTTTCTTTTTTAAAAAAAGAAAGGATTTCGTGTATGTCTTCCGCGTACAAATCCAGAAACGACACTAAAAACATTCAGTAATAAATTACGTTCAGTCATGCCAAATTGTACCATAGATCGCTGTAACACATACGATGCGCAAGTCTGCCAACCTATTGGGAATTATATGAATTTTTTGACTTTTTTGGAGTATTTAGTTTGATGTATTTTTATCATAATGAGGAAAGAATCAAAATTGAGGTCGCCATCAAGAACTTGAAGACGCTTATGTATAAATACATATTTATAGTGCCTTTATCTAGAAGTAACTACTTCAGTTATCAACAGTCACCATAAAAACATTCTTGTTAATATAGTAAAGCTCGTAGCGTATGTTCGCGGTGTTTCTTATTCCGAAAGGCGTGAAAAACATCCGCTGCTACATCCACTATTAGACGCATTCCAAACTAACATCAACCGCCTTAGGCATGCGTACGAACCTCACAGATGTGAATAGACCTTTTCCTTCAGATCCAGGCCGCTTTCCTTCTGGTCCAGGTCGCATTCCAATCTAACCTCAACCGCCTTACGCACGAACCTCATAGATGTGAATAGGCGACATTTTCCTTCTTGTCCATGCCGCATTCCAAACTAACAGCAACCGTCTTATACACGGACCTCACAGAAGAGAATAGATAACATTTTCTTTCTGGTCCAGGCCGCATTCCAACCTAACCACATCCACCTTACTAACGGGCCTCACAGATGTGAATACAACGCGGACGTTGTCCAGGAAGAATTTGTCAGCGCTTGGGGCGACTATTTCGTACTCGTCTATTTTGTATGTATTAACTAGGAGATGGATGTTTATGATATACTTCCTTGAAAAATAGGAAATTTATCAATATTCTTTATTTTGTATGTTAATGTTTACTCCTTCCTAACAACTCAGAGCCATTTATTACAATATTATTTTCGTTATAAAAAGTTTGCAGCCATGCCAGATGTGTAAAATTAATATTATCCTAGGTAGTACAGCTATCTCTGTGGTAGAAAATCGTTCGAAGATTACAGTAAAGTAATATCTATGGTACATAATAACAGCGCTGAGCCTAACTTATTACTGACTGTTTTTTGTGTCGTTTCTGGATTTGTACACGGAAGACATACACGAAATCCTTTTTTTTATGGAACAATGGTCTCTAGTACATATCTACGTTAATTTTAAACAGGTAACAATACATATTTCTTAGATAATAATTAGTAGTGAAGTGTATATTTTCCTTTTTAAAACATCTCATATCTCTGAAAATAAGCAAGATACCAAAAAATCTTATTCTTCTTTTTAGATTTGTCTCATCGAGATCTATAAGAATCAACCATCACATCTGTAAAATTTCAGTGCCTCGGATATCGTAGAATCCCCGGAATATATTTTAATTTTGAGTTCCAGTGCCAGATGAAGTAGAATAATGATAATTTTTTTTTAGATCCAGCGGCAGATGTGTAAGCATAATGAGACATAACTAGCTTCCCGTTTGATCCATTCAAAATCTGTATTTTATGCGTGATGCCGGAATAAACAGATACATTCCAGATAAATATCTAATTTTTATGTATGTGGTATGTATTAATGCGCGTACTGTCCGTTTTTGGATTTTCGAGCAACATCATTAGCTGTAATTAAGTTGAAATGTAACATGGACTAAAATTGAAACTGACATTCCAAACCATTACCAGAAATGGCCGATACGAAATCAACGAAGTTTGGTACGCATGAATCTTTTTGGACGAAAAAAATGGTGTACGGGTAAATCAACTTCAACCCACTCCTTCCATGGTAATATGTGGGTGAATCTAGGTTTTGCTTTAATTCCGCAAATTGATGGCGCGAATTGTACGAAACTTGGTACCACGTTTCTCATTGTGTGAATAAAAATAATGTATGGGTAAATTAACGCCAACTCTACCGGGCAACGCCGGGAACTCTGCTAGTAATGTATAAAAACGAATGGTTTTTTTTTTTTTTTTTTTTTTTATAACGTTCTTTATATAAACACAGTTTTTCATCCAATTTCGATGGAACTGTGTCTATGTATACGTTAAAATCAATATAAAAATACTGTTTACGTTTGATTTACAAAAACCTAAACCCTCTTCTCCTTTTACCACTCAGTTAATTTCTATCATACAAATCCACAGTTTTTTCCGATTTTGATAGTACCTAGCACACGTATACAGCATAACAAGGTGGTCTGGTAACTCAGCGGTTAAGGAGCTTAATTCTGAAAGTTTCTCCGGTCGCAGGTTTAAATCCCATGGTAGCAGAAATGTTTAGGATTTGTATTGGATTACACGAGCTACGTCGAGATCTTCCGTGGTTCTGATTCCACTTTTAATAGTAGGCCTCTGAGGAAAGGAATTGGCCTTCCTGCCTCTGACACAATAGCTTGGTACATCTCCTTCGGAAAGATTGGACTAACCTTCGGGCTGTGGACTAAGTTATTTTTGAACTGAAAACTTCTTTAGGCATGTTGGGCGATTTTTTGATTAGTAAAGTATTATGAGTTCATGTCAGCGATGTGCTAAATATATTATAGTGGTCTGGTGGCTCAGTGGTTAATGTGTCTGACTGGGGAACGAAAGGTACCCGGCTCGAGTCCCTGTCGCGGCGGGGATTTTCATAGACCCTTAACCCGACTTTCACCCCTGGCACAACTTGCTGTGTAATGTGAAGTTCGCCCGGACGCTTCCGTGTGTGGGGTTCTACGTTAAACTGTAGGTCCTCTGTACCTTGCAGGACTGTCGGGTTAGGCTATGGCGGATAAGACAGGGACGAAATGCGGCCGCCAGAAACTCTGTCACCAGTTCTTTACAACTACGCGGAATTATTATTATTATTTAGTATATCTCTAGCTATAAGTATAACGTGTTGCGTGTATTATATTGATAGTTTCAAGTTTTCACTTCTGTCGGCAGTCCACAATCACTGCCAAGTGTTGTTTTTTTTTTTTTTTTTAATAAATGTTGCAATGAAATAATTTTAAAGCAATGGTATCAGTAACAGGATAATTTGGTATAGCGGACAGTACTGTTTCAATTACTTTAGGATGAAGGCTTAGTTAACCTAAGCGATAATAAATAATTCACGATGAAATGCATTTCTGCCTACTTTTATTACTTTAAATCATTTATACAGTAATGCAAACGACTTAAAATGTATTTTCCAGTCTTAAAAAAGGTGTATTAAATTCGACTTACACTTAGGCTTATTAATTCCGGTTAAGTTTTTCAACTAATTTTATCTAGTTTCCATTCAGATTCTTAATCTGTTATTTTGAAACATTATAACAATATGGAATTGTTAAGTATAGATTTCAGTGACTGTTAGTTTTCTGGATATTTTGGCAAAATGTATCGTTTTGATTGGTTGATCTACCAACTGTCTTTAAAGAAGATAAGGTCATTAGCAAGTTTCCACTCATTCGTTTCTGTTGCCATCATGTGATACATGTTTAGCCATTCTCGCCATAAATAATTGTATTACTTTACTTGTCAAATATTAAAAAAATTACTTCTTTTGAACACAAAGAAGAATTTACATTTATCCGCGAGTTTCATTGATGTTGAAATAACCTCACTTCATAGTTGGTAAGATTTAATTTGCTAATAGTGTAATTACAAGAGGGTCTTCGTTTGCAGCATTCTAATCTGCCGTCCAGATTGCGATCGGTTGATTAGAATGCATCGAGTTTAAAGAAGTTTTATTAAACATTTAAAGGATAAAAAAGCGATTGCAAATTTAAATCTCAGAAGCTACTCATTTCGCAAACAGGTACCGGCCGGGCATCCAGATTTTGGTTTTCCATGCTTTCCACAAATCACTCCACGCGGAAAGCCTGAATGCTTCCTTTAAAAGAACATGGCTGAATTTCTTCTCGTTCCTTCCCCGCCTTGTAATCACCTCTACGAGGTGTAAAGCCATAAGCAAAAAAAAAAAAAAAAAAAAACCTTTGCCTTTCTTCCCACGTCGACTGTGGCAGCCTTAAAAAACTCGTTACCAGGAATTTGAATACTGTATGTCTAAACAGTATTGATGTTTGCATTATACAGAGATATGAAATTTCCAAGAAAGTGATTAATAAGCTATATAGATTATCCAATAACTTTATTAATGTAAGCATATTAAATAATAATAATATGCTCCATGTTCTAACAGGAAGAAATGTTTACGTGCTTGCGTCCTGAAAACAAAGGAGCTAATCTGTCTATATTTAATATAATTTTCATAACGGAATCTTTACTTTTACATTAATTAACCAGTTTTCCTTTATGAATTTTTACTGTATCAGTATCTGGAAATTTCACACCCTTGCCCTAAAAATGTTAAGCACTATTTCTGACCTTTTTTTTATACACTTGACCGTTTAATCACAGCAAGCGTGTTTCGTAATTAAAAAATACTTGCGCGCTCATTAAAAAATTGCTGTACAATATGTAGAAATAAATTGTACTTAAAAACTACAAATGATTCCAAGGTAATGAAGTGGTTGGATGCATCATGTAAAATAACATCTATTGCTTGATCGTCAGTACCCGTATCGATTAGGGCTGTTCTATCCTCTGCAGCAACGGTGGAAGAAATACGGCAAATCGGACATGGAGTTCGACCGCAAAGTCTGTTGCTGCCGGAAAACCGCTATCCACATTCGGCTTTGTGTTGAGCAGCGCACCATTCAAGAGACTTCGCCTCCCGTTAAGTGTGAAACGCATCGGAAAGACGAAATGTTGCAGCCCGGAATTTGGGGATTACTCTTAGCCGCAGCAGTCACTCTGTTGTAATCCCAGTAGATCAGCGCTCAGTGCTACCAACATAGCGGCAGTACTTAGTAGAGCGCAGCTGCGAGATACACGAGCACTTTCCTTCCACCCCGCGTCGCTCGTTGCCCAGCATTCGTCACACCAGCTGTTACCGCGGCTTTGAAATGTGTAACGACTGCAATATGTGTTTAGCGATAACGTGAACAGCCACCGTCAGTTACCGTAATGCAGCCACATACTAACTGCAAACTAGTTTCCGCTAACAGAGAGATTGACACACTTGTACAGTAGTCGTCGTAATAACGTTGTTTCTCTGGTTCGAAGCACAGATTCCATTACTCGTTTCTCCTATCATCCCGTGCCATTCTAACGTGCCAAAAATTATTTGGTGAATTATTTTTGTATATAACGACTATTCTACAACTTCAATCATTTATTTTTCCAGTATAAAGTTACCATAGTTAGTGCGTGTAGTATTTAGGTAGGGTAAGTTGGTAGGTTTATGTTAGTAGTATCTTTGAGTTGGAAGAACTGTGGTATTGGTCTGGCAGAATAGAACTAAAAATGAAGTAATATGTTTGTTTTCTGGAATTATGTGATTGAGTTTTGGCATCGTACAGCATAGAATTTAATTTATCGCAGCCGAGTAGTTGTTTATCATATGCATTACAATCAAGGAGTTCTTCAGTACTTATGCAGTTTAATTAATGAGATAAGAGGCCAGCGTGTAGCTCAAATTTTTTTTGCTCATGGTGAGCTGTTAAATACCTACCGGAATACATGTGTTGATCTCTGAAAGCTTGTAGTTAAGGTCTTAATTGACATGGTATTCAATTAATCTGTCATTAGCACAAAGAAATACATCTCAATTAATTACAAAACTGAGATATTTCGGACTGGAATGCTTACTATTTAATAGTATGTCTTTCAGTCTTAAAGTGAAGATGCCATTTTTCAATGGTCATTGTTCCTAATAGACTAAATGACAAATATCGGATATACGTACGGTTCCTGTACTTTAATATCAATAGCTGTTTTTCCCCTTTTTTATTAATCACATTTCTAATCTAATTACACTCTATGCAGTAGTAGATAAATGTTTAGAACGCAGATTGGGTTATGTGAGCGTTGGAGATGAACAAAATCGTTTACATTTCAGTTGCGCAAACAACAAACACAATTGAAACCTGGAGTAGTTGCACCTCTCCGATACAGTGCGGTGGCGTATTAACGCTCGCAGCCGCCATGCGGGTTATGTGCATCAAACACTAATCAATGTCATCACAAACAATAACACCTGACAAAACCATACCGTAAAAGGAAACGGGATAACATTCCAGTTAATATTTCAACAGGAAGCTTTATGGAGGTATAAGACTGTGGACGGTAACTACCTGACCTTAACTTGGAGCCATGCTGCGTCTTATACGACTATTAGAATCAATATTTAAGTTCCATTAACAATGGATTTAATGCTTTATTTAAACAACTTTATATGTGGTAATACCTCCAGCATCATTTATTTTTTTCTGTTCAATTTTTGTTTACTTAGGCTCCAGTCAGTACCCATTGGCTCAGCTGATAAGGGAGTTTTCCATTTTCCAGGGTGTTTCTTTACAGAGGCCATTATAGTTTAGCAATCTTCAACAGCCAGAATAGCTAAGTTGTCAATCAGCAAGCGTTAGATGTGCTTCCCACAGTGAGATACGACAGTATATTTCTGGATGCTAAAAACCTAAAACGTTAATATGATTGCTGTCACCTGAGTGTTTATTTAGTAATTACGGCTGGTATACGAACTTTTTCTGAATAAGGAAAGAATTTGTATTAATATAATAAATTATTTTTTGAAGATTGGCTATTGACTGCAGTAACGGAAAGCTCATATATTGAATGTTTTGAGAAATGAAATATGGCATTATTTGCCGTGATTCGGCTTTCTAAGTCACGGTTTCAGTTAGCCGCGCAATCCACCTGTTTCTTGAGTTCATGAGTTTTTTACCGTTGCGCCATCCTCCTGTCATGTCCGCCTAATCTAACCCGGTAATCCTGCCGCTGCTGGGGGGATCTACAGTCTTACGCGTAATCCGAACCACGGATCGTCCTCTCGTAGTTTACTTGAACAGAGCAAATTTTTTTCCAGAGACGAAAGTCATGTTGATAGTAGATAAAAATTACGCCCAAGATCGGGATTTGATTGGGGAATTTCGCTATCTTCATTTAAGCGCTTATGCGTCAAGACTTTATTTTACCTTTATACTGAGCATTTATAAGTACCAAACTTTAAGGCAGTATCGTCAGCAATCTTCAGGCAGATTGCATAAACTGTGGCGACCAGAAAAATTTCAATCACATTTAAAGTTTTAAGAGCAAAATTGGATATTCTGTAATTACCATTCCATATTTCATCAAATATTAATAAAACCCAACAAATTAGACTAAATCCTCTTGCAGTCTGTGTAATTACCTTCACAGATATGGATTTGGTTTGTCAGAAATTATTCTGTTTTGTATCAAAATAAACAAATTTTAGGTCTGTAACTTATTCTGCTTACGACCTACATGATTGTAATAGACGGACAGACAGCAGGGAAACAACAAAGGCTCCGTTTTCCTTCGTGTACTGAGTTGGTGTCCCTCAGCGGTGAACCCTTGATACTCTGCTTCTCCAAATAATCTCCCATTCATATTGGATAATAGTGAAAAGGATGCAGATCACATTAGCTTAGGTTAAAAGAAATATCAAAACAAAATCTTGGAAATATACTCTAAGAAATGTGACTTTGTTTAATGGAAATAAATTGCTGCTTACTATATAAAAGACGCCATAACGCACTAAAATCTATTTCTTATAAAGAAAATAAGACAAAAGACAGCTATAATGTAATTTAGTAGAGTCAAGGTGGGAAGAGTTCAAAGAGATAATAAGAAAGGGGGAAGAAAAATTCATTCCAAAGCAGAATATAAAGAGAAGTAGAGAACCTGTGTACTATAATAGGGAAGTGAGAAGGTTAAAGAGGTTGGTACGAAGAGAACATAACAGAGTTAAGAGACAGCAGGGTAGTAGGGAATATTTGAAACAACTAAACAAGGACTTAATAACAGCAAAGAAAGTGGCTAAAGATGGGTTTATGAAGAGTATTGTCAGAGCAGGAGGACCACTGACTGATGCATCTAGAAATTTCTATGGCTATATCAGGAAACTGAGGGGAAGGGAGGGTGTAGAGATCCTCATAGATAAGGATGGAGAAGTAGTTACTGAGGATTTGAAAAAGGCAGAGATTTTAAGTAACTGGTTTAGTGAGAGCATTAGGGACAATGAATCAGAAACGGGAGGGTCTAATTCGGAGAACGAGCTTAACAATACGATTAGAAATGAAGATACTAAAAAATTTGAAATTCATCCTGAAGAAATCATGAAGGAAATAAGGAAGCTGAAAACACATAAGGGGGCTGGTGCTGATAATATTACTACAGATATCTTAAAGATAGCCGGGTGTGATATTGTACCTTATCTTGAAATATTATTTAAATTGAGTCTAGATACTTGTTGCTTACCACAGGACTGGAAAAGTGCGATAGTAGTACCGGTACATAAAGGAGGGGTGAGAAATAGAGTCGAAAATTACGGGCCAATCAGTTTGACTTCAGTGGTAGGTAAATTAATGGAAAGATTGATATGCAACTACATCAGAAAAATATGTGAGGAACGTAAGTGGTTTTCAAGTTGGCAACATGGGTTCAGGCAAGGATATTCATGTGAATCTCAGTTGGTGGGATATATGCAAGATATTTCAGATGAAATGGACAAGGGAGGCCAAATTGATAGTGTAGCACTAGATCTTTCAAAGGCGTTTGACAGAGTAAGCCACAAAATGGTAGTAAATAAGGTAAAAACTATTGGAGTGGATGAGAAAGTGATTTCCTGGGTAGAAGAATTTTTAAAAGGTAGAAAACAGAAAGTTAGGGTAGGAAATGCGGTATCAAAGGAAGTGGAAGTAAAAATAGGAGTGCCACAGGGTAGCGTATTGGGACCATTGCTATTCATTATTCTAATGAATAATTGTATTGATTGTTTACTATCTGAAATTAGATTGTTTGCAGAGGACATAATGCTGTATAAAAGAATCAAAACGATAGAGGATTGTAAACAGTTACAGGGTGATCTGGACAGGATATCTAGTTGGGTTGGTAAACATGGGATGAAGATAAATGCCAAGAAGAGTCAGCTAATTAGATACACAAATAAAAAACAAAAAGTTTATTATGAATATAAGGTGGGGAAAGAATTGCTTGTTGAAGACTTCAAATGTAAATATCTTGGCATTACATTTGATAACAAGCTTAACTGGGCAGGACACATTGGACATGTGGTAGGAAAAGGTTTCAAAATTCTGCACTTGTTGGAGAGAGTGATGAGGGGATGCACGAGAGAAGTAAAGGAATTGGGTTACAAAACTTTGGTCATACCTTTGCTCGAATATGGTAGTGTAGTATGGGACCCACATTTTGAGTATCAAATACAGGAGTTGGAGAAGGTGCAAAGAAGGGCTGCTAGATTTGTTTTCTCGAAATTATCGCAGAATGCAATCAGTAACAGATATGATAAAGGATCTGGAATGGGATTCATTGCAAGACAGGAGGAGGATGAGGAGGGTCATGGGAGTGTACAGGGCGTATACTGGCGATGAGGCATGGAAAGATATTGCAATAGGTATGAAAAGTAGTGCATGGAAAGGAAAAGATGACCATGACCACAAGCTGGCACTCGATTTCAGGCACAATGGTGTGGGAAGATTCTCTTTTTTAGGTAAGGGTGTCAGGGATTGGAATGAGTTACCAAGAGAAATTATGAATAATTTACCGAACACTTTGAAGGAATTTAAAGATAAAATTTGTAGAGGGCAAATGTAGGTGGGTGCAGGATAGGGGAAAGTTGGGTGTGTAGGGAAATTGCCACCGGAGCGTGTGCTCCATTGCAATTAAATTAAATTAAAATTAAATTTCTGGAGGAAAGCTATCAATAAAAGCTATTGGACAATATTTCCGAATGTCTACATAGATAATAACTTTAACTGGAACCAACATACTCAGCAGATTCTAAAAAAAAATCTTAACATGGAATATGTCTTCACAAGTCCAGGAAGTATCAAAACATGCTCTATGACTTATAGGTACTAGTGGCATAATAATTTAATTGAATACCCTGAGCAGTACTGAAGCGCGTAATTATAAAAGCAGGAACAAAAATAACACAACGATTAGAAGTAAATACCAACCCGCTAGTGTAGCTCAGTGAGCTGAGGCGCCGCAGACTGGAGCGGCCAGATACAACGGGGCCGGGCACGTGCCCAGAATCCCGTGTAGTGGCCCTCTTGACTGAGGTTTCTAGGCAGTTTTCGCAGACGTCAAGTTGAATACCGGGACGTTTCCAATGTCCACCTCATAAAATACACATTTCGCAAACAAAAAATGCACTTATCACATAGAGAACATTGTTACTGGTTTCACAGACAGATGGCAACTCTTCGTTTCCCCCGTTAGTACTTGGTACAACCTGGCAGTAGATATACAACCCATAGCGTCAGCTAGGGCAGGTGACCGTAAAACTATAACTCCAAATATAGCCACGCCAACCATGAGCAAAACTCATCAAAGACGGCCAGCCCCAAAATGTTGGGAAAAGTTTGGGAAGAAGAAGAAGTTGGAAGTCAGTATGGATGATGGTAAAATTCCTTGATATTTTTTTTTTAATTCAGTGAGACTCTAGAAATAAAATTTACAAAAAATCTGACGCCAATAAGTCGATATAGTGTTTCTGCCTAAACACTTTACTTTTTTTTTTCTGTAATCTGGAAGCTGATAGTGACTGAGACCAAAATACATGCATCGTAACATGCACGAAAAGGTGACGAAGTTGTTCAAAGGCACTGATCTTGTGTATGAATTTTAATAACTTTAACAAGAGTCTTGGAAATTATATTCGATATAATTAATACAGAAAATATGTAGTTTAGAACCAAAGATTATATTTTTTTGAGATGCTAGAAAACACACGTGTTGAGAAAGTTCCAATGAGCCATGGGCCTCACATGTTCTCTTATATTAGTATCCTTTACGGCATCATCAGGTGTGGAGTTTAGGATGACCTTTGACAGCCTGTGAAACAACGTGGGAAACTGTGGAGGCATGATATTACGGGCACACATACCCCGCTTAGCTGTAAATAATGGACAACTGCAGGTTGAAAGTTAAAGTAGATCATTACAGCTCTGAGAGCAGAATAGAGAAAAGGGGAAAAAACTCCTACCTCTTCATAGAACGTCAGAGGTGCATGCTTTAATACAAGCGCAATAGATAGGAGAGTTAACACCTTGACACTGATCTTATTCCATCCAGTAAAAAGAGAATGGTCCAGCTATGAGTTATGACCAGTTTCCAAAGTAGTCACAATCACTTCATTTCTAACGGTCAGTCACCCTAACTAACGACATGTGATACAAATGTGTCTGTTCTCTTAATGTTGCCTTCATTTCATATTTGTGTTTTACTATTGGATCCGTTGAATTTTTCCTTAGTAAAATTTCCATTTTCTACTATCTATTCTTGCTGCGCAATGCTCATTCATTATCCCAAAATGCATGTCACTTTAATCTTTTCTTTACAGTAGAGTCTATTCACGAGTATAAATCCATTTTGCGGAAGAGTTAATATTTCGCACATGTACCGAAAATGATTTCAACCAATTTTTAAATAAAACTATAGAAACTTATACGATATAAATACACATAACAACAGAAAATTTCTCCCACAGTCGTCCAATGGCTTAAAATCTTTTTCACATAACAATTTGTAACATAACCCGTACCTGTTCTAATCTAAACGAAGATTATGAAATTTACGTGTTTAATTTTTTTATATTTCATTACGAAATTGACATCTCTACAATATCGTGGTCAGTAGAGACGGGAGATGATTGGGGCAAGGAATGGGAAGGAATTCGGTTATGGCCTTCTGAAGGAGCGATCTCGGCATTCACTTGGAATAATTTTGGGAAACCAAGGAGTATCGTAATCTGGATGACCGAATGTCAGGTCAGAGCATTACCGTTCACCTACCGGGCTTGTTAAATCTGTAAGAAGTGAATAACTGGCATCATTAATAAGGATTCTGTGAACTTATCCGTCTATTGCAGCTAAATAAAAAAACTTCGTTTTTTGGCAGACGCGTTTCGATTTATACATCATCTTCGGTGCCTAGAATAGTTTATTTACATGTTTTGTTGTTGTTTATAGTTTGTTTATAATTATAATCTGTTATGAATTGCTAAGAGTGTTACATTCTACTTACAGTTTTTGTTTCCTATTTTCACATTGCAGTCTGGGGAAGTTCCATTTCAGTGATTTTCCTATTGTTTTTATGTGTTCCACACATATCCTGAGTTGTCTTTTTATTCGCACTTACTTTCTTCATTTTTGCAGAAACACGCTATTGTTTATGCACTTTTGTTTTCGTAACCACTGTACGAGCGTTTGTTATTGTTTACATTACTGTGTTCAGAGATGCTTTTAATTTCCGGCAACTATCTTATCTGTTGATGTTTTAAATGTTATCTTGTTGGTTTGGTGTGTGTTTTTTATATATATTATGGAATTGTTTTAAGTGTTTTGAATAAAGTCTGATTCGTGAAGTGAATGTAGTCATTGATTATATTATTCCTTCATATATTGCTTTCTGTATGTAGAAATTTTCTTGTACTGTGAGCATATTTATTGGCATCATTATTGGCAACTTTAATGCTTTGACCTACTATCAGCAAACAGCATCAAAGGCGCGTTTCATAACATAGCAACTGATTTTACCGTCTAGAATATTTTTGTAAATGATCTCTGTGGCTAATAAATCCATGGTAAATTCAAATGGAGTTACCCACCAAAGTCGGCTTAACCTTTACGCATTTAACTTACTTGTTAGATCTGCAGCTGTGTTATTTTGAACACTAAACATTTTCCTGGTTGAATAAACATTTTAGTAATGCTAAAACCTTCCACTAAATCAATTGTAACTGAGACAATTACTAACACTTTAGTTCAGTCCACAGATAGTGAAGTTTTGAGTCATATCTTTGGTCATAGTTTTTTTTTATCAGTTTGGATCCGTTTAGTTGAAAGTGGCGTGCCGTACTAATATAAGTTGCAGGCCTTGGTAGGTGATTATTTTTCGGACAACAAAATGAGTTTTTTGTTCGTTCGCGTTTATACGAGGGAGAGTCAATAAATGAAAACCGTAAAGTGTAATATAAAATCAAAAGTGCGCGTCAGTGGTCTGTGAGTTAAAAAAAAAAAAAATGGCATTTGGCTTCCTTGGGCCATACAGCCAGCTCACGTATGAGTTTAGTTCATCCAGTGCTTTTCAGTTTCTTCGTGAGTATATTGTCTTTCAAGTAATTCTAGACACTCCACAGGACGGACATGACAAGCACACTCGCATACAACACCTAAACACTCATGCCCTCGGCTGGACTCGAACCGGCGACGCGTGGGACCAGTAATCTAGCCCCTACGCTACCGAGGCCGGCAGGTCTGTAAGTTTGTACTCCTGTTTGATATAATATGCCCGATGTCCCCATAGGTGGCTTTATTGTGAAGATGCGCAAGAACCAGCACAGGAACAGTATACAGATGGCCGTTCCACTAGCAGTGAACAAGAGAAGAACAGCGTTACGTGATTAGGTTTTTGTGTAAAACCTATAGTAATTTATCTCAGAATGAAGGTACAGAACGGGGAGGCCTGTTTGTCACAGCAAGAAGTGTATGAATGGTGTAGGAAGTTCGCAAATGGTGTGACGTCTGTAACTGATGGTCCGCGCTCGGGCCAGGCACAACATGTCGTGACTCCCGAGACCACACCAGCAGTTAAAGCCATCGCCTGATCTTGCCCTAAATGATTTCCTTATGTTTGGACCCCTAAATGAAGCAATTCCTCAAGTATACAGCATAATTAAAAGAAAATATGTGGTATTGGAAAATTCTTGGTTTCATCAGAGTTTACGTTAGTAATGTACTCTTTAATGGTCAACTTTATTAGTTGAATTTCTAGTCTTACTATAAATTAAAAATTTTAGTATTGTTTTACAATAGTCTTTGTTTTTACAAATCACTTGTTTCGTATAAATCATTGGTATAGTTTGAAACGAGACTTTCCTACAACCGTCACACATTGTACGACCATATACTACACATACGCTATAATTGGTCACCGCAAATAATATAATAATACATATCATGGTAAAATATCACTTTTCTCAGCCCTTACCTTTCCGACTTTTGTTTTCATTTATATTTCAGTTTATATGACTTAAGTTAAAATTTACTGTTTTTTAGCTTAAAACCTTATCAGCGCCACTAAACGTTTGTTGCCTCTTGAAGCTAAACGTCTAGTTAAAACTGCAGCTATGATGTAACGAGCAATTCAGAAAGACAACTCTGATCATAAGAAATAGAAAGAAGAATGGTACACAGCGTGAGCGATTGATAACATTGGAAATTAGTGTGAACAAGCGAAATAGAGTAACAGGTAAGTAGAAACTTGGTGAATGCATAATCACATTTACTTAAATTTTTAAGTAGTGTTCTACTTGAAATATTAATAACTTGATGTTAATTCCACATTGTTCAAGTTAAAAAACAGTCATACCATTTCCTTTGTTGCTACATTCATAATTTCATAATACATGTCATACACCATACATGAGAACTTTTGTACAATTCCTGAAAAGAAATTGATAATTGATGAACTCGTGGCATAAAATACAACGCCTTCAATTTGAGCCACAATAGGTGTTTGGAATTAATCCTCTCAGTGAAGAAGGTTCAATAACAAATATTACTTGTTTCTGTACATGGATTAACAACAAAGTGTATTCTGTATTGTTTTACGATTGAAATTAATTCATAACTTTTAATTATGTTTGTTCATTAACTGTAGTCCAATTCAGAGTGTTCGTAATTTATTTCACTTCACAGCACCACAAAGTGTCAGTTTCCAGTGTTAGTAGTTATCAAATTCCGGGCGCGCAGTCAGCCGCTGTGCCCCGCGGGGCAGGCTGCCTGTGGTACAGCGGAGGTACACTCGTCGGAACGTCCCCTCGCCGCCGGCCATCGTCAAGAAGCCGGTCGGCCGATGGCTGTCACGGCAGGTAGCTGAGTCTCCTGTGTACTGCGTCTCCACTGGGCAGCAGCGCTACCTGCGAGCACAGGAGCAGCTATCGTTCACAAGAAACCTCTACGAGTGTGACAAACTTAATGTGTCGTTAACAAAATACTGGATGTAAATCCAACACCGTGTTTTGCTATGATCTCGGCTCTATAATATTTACCAGTTTGCAGACAGTCTCATCGACCACATGATTAGATCTGTTCCTTTTTTTTTTTAGTTTGATCGTTGTTGAACATCTTAAGGTTGACTTAAACCACAACTGCATTGGGCAGCGTATCATATGGTTTTTAGAGCGGGGAAAGGTACGTTTTAGGGTTAAATGTCATGACCGTATGACCTTACATGGATTAAATGCTAATCTGACATCTACATTACTCAAAGGGTTCACCGTTAAAACTTTGAAGAATACTTAGAAGGTAGAGAGACGATATTATTATATGGTATATTTCCTCGTTTCATTTCAAAAACGTGGTTCTATTGTTACCTCATTCACATAAAGAAGGTTTGCTGGTTATGAGTTTTATTTAATCGTCTGTAATATGAACTGGGAGTAAAACTAGTATTTAATTGAAGATCTCCATCTCAAAATTAGTCTCTACGTATCACAGGAAATTGCGACGCACTGCTTACACTAACGGTAAATATTGCGTTTTTATTTGAATTCTGACAATTTTAAGCAGCTTCGGTAGTACTCGTCTTACTTATTACATTGTTACAGTATTAATTATAAGTTTGTGTTATATTACGGTTTAATAAGCAGTATAATAAATGAGTTTCATTTGAACGATGAGAAGAACCATCCGAGTGACAGTTAACGTTTCAGAAGGTCATTATATGTTTCTAATTAAATTAGATTAACGGAGAATCCTACAAGTCTACAGCTGTTTGCAATTTTGAAGCGATACAAAATTTGTCTTCAACTTACACCCAGCTGGTGGAATGCTTTGTCTATATGTGAACATTAATGTCTTTATACGCTTCTTAAATTATAAGCATAGCTGGAAAACCGCAGAGTTACTTATTACTTACAGCTGCGAAATGCTCAAAATTGGAAGAACATTTCCAAGATCTTCAACATTGAAATTACAATGTTAATGATTGATTTCAATTAAATTCACAACAAGAAGACTGTAATGGAAAACATCTTTGGCCAAAAACTGAAATTTTTTCAGCTGCATACCCCATATTTTAAAATTTGTAAAATTTGTGAATATATATATATATATAATATCACTCCCTAACCTCAGACTTGTTTATCAGCAGTTACAATCTACAGGTCAATGTCCTTCGATTTTTCTTCGAATTACGATCTCTTTTAGAACTGTATTGAGCTGCAAGATAAGCAAAAATTAAAATGGTGCAATGTTTTACCATACTTCTTACAATGCACATTTCCTACAGCTCAACGGTTAATACCGTATTTGTGATCTTCAAAAACGGCCTAAACTTTTTGTCTGTGCATAAAGAAATCTTTCTCAGGTAAGGTTAATTTTCGTTCTTCCTACTCTGTCTGCATCGTGCAGCTACGCTATGCTGTTTGAGTGTGCCGTGGTATACTCACTGGCCCTGAGCCTGGCTCGGGCTGTCTCCGAGTTGCTTTGCGCGTGCTCCTTGAGATAAGCGAGGCCCAGAGAGGCGCTACCACCCTTGGATCCTGGCAGCCAACAGCCGCAGCAACAGCACAGTCTGCATAATGCGCGCTGGAAGTACAGCCGGAACCTGGAAGCAGTCAGAGGTAGCAACCGTATCAATAAAAACCAACAGCTTCAATACTTATCAAATTAAAATAACAGTTCTTTCAGTTTGCTAACTTATAAAATAATTGATGATGAATTTGTAAAAGAGTTAATCATGATCCAGTGTGATACATCTGAACTTTAAAAACAATGCTGTGGTTAAAACTGAAAGAGCAAATAAATCATTTACGATCCCTCAATTTATTCTTGTGTTATAACTGTTTTGAGATACCTGTGTATAAATTAGCAAGATAAAATAAACAATTCTCAGAGAGAAAGCACTGTAACTTAGCTTTACAGGTAACGAAGTGTTCAGATATGTATAGTTTTGTGAATTAATATTTTTTTTAAAATCTGTCTTTTAGAAGAGAAGATTCTACAAAACTCAAAATAATAAATAAACCAAATACGCTGTTAAACAATGGGATCTCTACTAGGTGTTGAAGAACCAGAACCGATTAGCAATTTAGATCGTCCTAGTGCGTATTACTTGAAATAATCATATCTACAGTTAAGAAATATGTCTATAGAAGTTAGGAGCAAGTAAAATACCAAAATGAAATATACTGGAACATTTTATAGCACTTCCACGAGAACTGTTACTCATATATCCACGAGCAAACTTTATAGCAACAATGTGTTGAAAATTGAACCATTCGGAGTTTTGATTAATAATACTTCAGCGGAAAGATGTGTAGTTTGCTTAAGAAGTTAGACAGCATTCTTCATGCCACAAAAATACACCAAAAGCAACAGATATTCAGTTTTCAAGCACACTTCGAATTGGTGGGGAACAAATGATGCAGAGCAAAAATTCACACATCTAAACCAAACATCAAGTAAACACATTACAATATTCGTGGAAGACGAAGCTGCACTGCATCGTCTATAAAAGAATCTGTTGGCGCAGGTAACTCCCATTCTCAGCATCTGAAAAAGTACTGGACTAAATGCTAGAAGATTGGACTCAAAAGAACGAAGCAAATCTACACTAAATTACAAGTAACTTAAATGCTAAAAAGTGCCAAGTCATTCATATAAGTAAAAAAGTGACACCATTTAGCTCTGATTATACAATTAATGGTACTGTCCTTAGAACTGTAGATTCCGCTAAATACCTAGGGGTAACAATTCGTAATAATTTGTCGTGGAATGAGCATATCGAGAACTTAATTGGGAAAGCAAATCGTATGCTCGATTTCTAGGTCGTAATTTAAAACAATGCACTCCGGAAGTTAAATCGATTGCATATAAGTCACTAGTGCGTCCTCACTTGGAATATTGTTATTCTGTATGGGGTCCCCATCAAAAGGGTTAATGGAGGCATTAGGGTCCAGAGAAGGGCCGCCCGATTCGTGACAGGTATATACAGTTGGAGGGAAAGCGTAAGTGCGATGTTGAAGGAGTTAGGTTGGGAAGACTGGGACACCGAAGGCGTTGCTCTCGACAGAAGCTAATGAAAATTCACGACTGACATATTTCAGAATGACAGCAAAGAAATATTGCTACCAGCAACATTCGTATCTCGGAATGACGTGAAAATAAGATAAGAGAAATCAGGGCCAGAACCGATTCTTTCTGTATTCATTTTTTCCACGAGCGATTAGGGAATGAATAGAAAGGATTTACCGGGCGAGTAAACTTAAAATCCGGCAGGAGTAGCTTTCGATAAAGCTCTCCGGCTATCTTGATCTGGGTTTTCCATGGTTTTCCCAGATCACTCCACGCGAATGCTGGGATGGTTCCTCACAATAGCCCATGGGCGCCTCCTGCCATATCATGTATATCGCTATTACCCTTTCGGATAGGTGCAATGCACCATCTGCCACACACTTCTAGTAAATTGCAGAGTAATAGTAGTAGTAAGTAAGTAACATATGCTAGTACCTGTTCTACGTCACTGAAGATAATAATCAGTAGAAAATGAGTTCGGTCGTCATAAGATTCTAGCTATTAAACCGGACAGGGCTGTAAGCATCAACCGTCCAGTCATAAAGTGGTTTTGAAAAGCTCCCGACAGTAGACGTCGTATTCATTCACCTGATAGCAGCTTACGACACCGCCGGGCGTGATAAATTATGAGTGAACTGTTTTGTATGCATTGCTCTTGGACGATGGGCCTCTTACCTGTTGTTCATCCAGTAGTAGATGGCCGGGTTGACCCCGGCGTTGGCCATGGCGAGCCAGTAGAAGGCGAGGTACAGATGCTGCACGTACGAGCTGCTGGCCACCGCGGGGTCGTGGTACGCGTATATGAAGTACGCGTGGTACGGCAACCAGCAGCTCGCGAAGATCGCCACCACCAGCACCAGCATGCGCACCACCTGCCATACAGCCTGTCTTAAGCAGTCTATGTCTATAAAACGATAAAACTAAACCAATGAAACATCTGATCTAGAAACATTAAAAAACTGCTAAGCAAATTTTGATAGAATTTTTACCCTTTTAAAGATTAGGAACAGATTTGAAATGTGTGTTTTGTCTTCTGTTTCAACGTTACATGATGTCGAATCACGAAGTGAAATTCTGAACATATCGTGAGAAACATCAAAGATCCAATTTTGTATATGTCATCTTACAAACAAACATTAATTTTTAAACATATGTTCGTCTTCTATGCATTCTTTCACCATTCATCCGATTATGATGAAACTTTGGTGAGTTGTTGAGTGCACGCGTGGGAACGTTTCTGACAAAAAAAATTACTCCCTCTCCCCCTTTACAACCCTAATTTTATACAACCCACATTTTTATCCAATTTCGATGGAACTTTGCACACGTTTAATTTAAAATTAACAGAAAATATTGTAAATTTGTTTCAGAAATCCATCCCCTCTCCCCCTTTCCAACCCCATAATTTTTGACAATGCTTTTTATCCGATATAGACGGAACTTTTCACACGTATACTTTAAAACAAACACCGAGCGCGGTGGGTGAGTGGTTAACGGTCTGGACTCTCCGTTTTCTATGGTTTCCCCAAATCACTCCAGACAATGCCGGGATGCTTCTACAAAAGGCCTGGCCTAATTCCTCCCCGTTCCTTGACACAATCATTTCCCGCCTCTAAAGACCTCGACGTCAACGAGGCATAAAGCCATAATAAAAAATAATTAAACAGAAAAATACTGTGTACATTTGATTTGCGAAAACCAACCCCTCTCCCCTTTTCCCCCCTTAATTTTTTTCTGTGTTCTTTACACATACCCATAGTTTTTATACAGTATCGACGGAGCTTTTCATATGTATACTTTAAAACCAACAAAAAAATGCTGTCTACATTTAGTTTTCAGAAACCCTATCCCTTTCCCCCTCTCCAGACCCTTATTTTTGTAAACGATCTTTATACATACCGACAGTTTTTATCCGATTTCATAAGTCCTTTGCACACGTATACGTTAAAAATAAACGAAAAAATACTGACTAAATTTGATTTTCAGAAACCAAACACCTCTCTCTCTTCCACGCCATAATGCATAACTACAGATTTTTACATGAAAGTGACTATTTCATGTTATCAATAAAAGCGATTTTGGAAAATAGTTCTGAATGCTCGATAGTCACCTGTAAAAGATTGGAACAAATTTTAGTTTTGAGCTCGAGCACCAGATGAAGTAGCATAAGGAGACTATTTTCATCTACTGCGGCACGACATACCTAATGTCTGACACTGTGAAATTTCCGGAACTAGCTGGTGCCAAATTAATAAAACTTGGTACATCTGGTATTCATCGGACGAATAAAACTAGTGGCAGGGATAAATCATATCCAGCCCTCATTTCTCTAGATGGGGTTTGGAGGAATCTGTTTTAACTCTGACTAGTGTGAATTTAATGTAACACATGATTCACACTGAGTGACTAAACCAGTGTACGTGTAAATCAACACCAATGAGACCGGACAATCTGCCGGCATGGTAATCTGTCAGCAACCTGTAGAATAAGTTCTTGATAGTCACTATGTTTCCATGTTATTTGGCGGTTTACAACAGCTGTAAAAATAATTGGGTGATTTTACCTTTTTCAGGCTCCTAATCCACACAATATAATCAAAAGCCGTTAAATCTACATTAAGACGGCAACTGCCAGTACATTTTTCACTGTCTCGAGATAAAGGCACCAATAATTAGGACCAGAGCTATTATTATTGAAACGAATAAGTTACGGGTATGATATTTTTTTTGGTTATGGCTTTACGTCTTGGTGACGTTGAGGTCATTAATGGCAGGAATTGGGGCAAAGAACGGAAAGGAACTCGGCCATGGCCTTTTGAAGGAAGCATCCCGGCATTCACCTGGAGTGATTTGGAGAAACCGTGGAAAATCCAAATCTGATGCCCGGTCGGGATTCGAATCCACGTCCTCCGGAATACGAGGCCACTCCACCACGCTCGGTGCGATTTTCAACCATTATTCAGACATACGAGAAGCATACTAATTAGATTGTAGCCACATTCCGCTTTAGCTTATTGTCAGTTATTACAATTATATTTTGCAGATTTTTCCTTGACAACACCTTTTGCTATACAAATAACTTTTTATCGATTTCTCCCTACATTTTACCAACATCCTCTTCCACTTTCTCTGCAACCGTATCTCCAGTGATTTTCTTGTCGTGTCATCTAACAAAATATTTTGATAGACCCCAAAGTTAAATTTATAAGCTAATCAATGTTTCGTATACTTGCATCTTAAAAATTAGATTAGTAGTCAGCACAATGATATTAAGAGATCTGTTTTATTTTCAGACTTTTTATCTCAGGAAGAGAATAATTAAAATTTTGTTAGTGTATTAGAATTCTTTACTTTTTATGTTTTTAAATTACGAATTGATGTTCCATATTTTCCACCTTATACTGATTGAATAAGAAATAAAAAATAAAAAAATAAAGTTTTATCCATTACTTACGCACCAGAAAATAGAAAGTTACTAAGATTGGAATCTACCAATCTTAAGAAAGTTTACAATTTTCCAGTTACCCGGAGCAACGTTCTTTCCTAATCCTGTTCTGGCATCGCCTATAAAGTGTGGAAGACTCTAGCGTCACTATCGGAGAATCAATTACTTAACGCCCAGCGTGAAAGAGGCGCCTCCTCTATCAGAGGCGCGGACAAAGCCGCGGCCGCCTATTGTTCATCGGCGAGCTGATGAGATAATTTGCAGACGCTGCGGAACTGCTCCCAATGGGGACGGCGCTGACAGGTGCTGCCGCCGCTTAGATTACTTCTTTCATAAATAAGATCGGTAAAAAGACTCGGAACTGGGAAAGACTCTCATCGTATATAACAGACGCCATACTGATTTTCATTTCCACTATTGGAATGATTTTCTGGGTATTAAAACAGTCGAGCTTACAGCCAAAAATTTCCTTAAGAAGGGGAGGTTATTTAAAAGTTTTGTATTTTCTATTCTCTTCTTTACAAAGTACAATTCTTTCCTCAAAGCCCATTGATGAACGGTTACCACTCTGGCCTTGCATTCGAGAGGATGCGGGTTCGATCCCAATCTGACCATCTACATTTCCGCTTTCCATCGTTTCCCGAAATCAGACCAGACGAATGCAGGAAAATAACATGGACGAATTTATTCTCTTCCGTCCTCTCCTTCCCTCCCCGTTTTCTTCTGGCTGTATTTCCTCGTCTACGAGCTGTAAACCTCTAGTTAAAAATTGCGTTCCCTACTTCGTTTAGAATTTTCTTAAACAAACTGATAAAATTTACTACGAATAGTGCTCCGAAATTAAATACTCTTTTTTCCGAGTGTTTTGCTTCTTGTGAAAAGGACTCTTTCATGTTATAGTTCCAACGACGCTGTTTAGCAGCCGACTTACATTGAGAGCCTGTCATTTAATTTTCCTACACAACCATTTTACCGTTTCATGTACGCCTGCCAAATTTTGTCCTCTACTAATTTTAAAATCTATCTGCGTTTTGGTAACTATTCATCAATTCCTTTGGTAATTTATTCCAATCGCTGACTCCCTTACCTACGAAATAAAACTTTCCTACACCCTTATGGCTGAAATCAAGTGTCAAACTGTGGACATGGTCGTTTATTGTCTTCCATGTGCCACTCTCACTTCTTCCACAAATATCTTTTCACCTCTCGTCACCAATATACACATTATACACTTTCAGAACTTCCTTCACTCTCCTCCTGTCTTCAATTAATCCCATTCCAACTGCTTTGTCATGTCAGCTTAACAGCCGGGGAAGGCATGTGTCCTTAGCTGTCTATGAACTATGCTCTGAGTGATCATTGTTACTTTGTGAATTTTGTAGTTTCTGAGACGGAAATTGCGAAACGCACCACCATAGAGATACAGCCTTAAATCGCAATCTTAAGTACGTCAGACCCGAGATATTAATCTAGCAACCTTTTTGGTCCAATATGGCGGTACTATAACGCGCAGAGCTACACAACCGAAGGACATGAAGGAGACTGTCAACTTCTCTGCCCCTCTCTGATAGACAAATCGCGATCTACAATGTTCAATGACTTTCTCCAACACACATTGCGGAGAATTTAGCTATATAATCCAAGCATTTGTGACACAATTTATTATTCTGTTGGTCAAGTCACGGATAATTAAAATTTCTCCAGCTCTACCTGTTTGGAGGCTGGAATACTGGCTTACCTGTGAAAGGGTCGCCGTTTCGAGACCAAGCTCAGGCATGGGAAGTTATAATTAAAAGCTGCGATCGTCTTGTAATGTTTACATTGTAGTGTGCCACAACTACATAAACAAAGCGTGATACCAATGTTGGTACAACATAAATTTTAGCTGGCTGAATGATTGCACACAAATCGAAAGGATTTTTTTTTAATTTCTTTTATCAGATGACCCCGTATGGAGAGTCGGACACAATAAGCAACCTCTGCGACCGAAGCGACTGTAAAAGCAATCGTAATGAGACCGGCTGTACTTGCAGTGATCCTTTTGGAATTTTCTGTTTCACAGAGCTAATTATGTATGATTTCTAAATTTAGTACTATTTTTTAAGTTCTGAAATTGTTTATATATAAAGAAATCAATCTGAGAAAAACTGCATAAAATATTCGATCAGATCCGCCTGCAAATTGTTGTTTTAAGGATATTAGCTTTCAATAAAGTGATCCAAATATATAATGACCTCTGAAACGTGAGAATAGCTGTCTTCCATAAAAGTTAGTGAATTACAACAAATTCATCTTTGCGAAAACTTGTGATATCAGAATAACTTTCAAATGTGATGTGACAACATGAACGTAAAGCGGTCTTCGAGAGCTCGGGAAGTCATTAATGACGATCAACAACAATTATCAGAAGTAAATTTTGCCACCATCTGCAAATCGTTTCAAGCTATGTGCTAGCATCTTTTGTGTCAATTTTGTTAGTGGAACAGCATGCTCTGAGATAAAGAAATGGGAAACATAGGATTTACTTCAGCATTCGGAAGAAACAAAAGAAAAACCCTGAATCGGGAAGGTCTATGGCAAGATATAGACTCGGGCCCTCAACCAGATGGCTGATTAACATTTAACTGCAAAAATAAATGATATAATATAACAAATAATACACTGAATATATGAACAATAAATATCATCGTTGATTCAAAATTTGTTTTAGTGAATTGCTGTCATAGAATTCAGAAATGCGACACGAAGCTTAAATCCGATCATCAAGAAAAAGGTGTCCAAAGGTCATATAAATAATATAGGATGGAAATGTGTGGGTCATAGACGAAGAAATAAAATGAATCGTTAAACGTACTATAGCACGAAGCAAGAATTCCCAAAGTATATGCAGCAAATCTTGATTCATAGAAAGGTGGGGCTGAGATAAGAAAATATGCAAATAAACTATTTGCTAAAGCAGAAAAACAATGTATTACAAATTTTAAGAATTGTAATGTATTTATTAAAAAAATAATCTTCAGAGTAAAAGTTTACTGTGGGTACTGTAATAAAAGAAGTTAGCAAAAATCATTTTGATAAAAAGAAACTGACTAAAATATATGCATTTTATCTCTTATAGATGACATTGTGGCATCACAAAATTGTGTTACAATTAAATTAATTATTCTTGAAAGAGATTTTATTAGATTACCTTGAGTAATATGTTATTAAAAGCAATAAAGCCATTTATTAAAAATATTTAAGCAAGGCAGTATGAATCATACTCACACTCAAGCCTTGAGGTATCGACAATAACCTTATCTTTGACAATATCACCATTAACTTTGTTTTCTTTCATCGTTTACACGATAGCGCTCAGTTCTTCACTGGGTCGCAAGAAACGTACGAAACTTTGGCTCTTAAATCAAGTTAGGAACTTCAAACTCTACGTCGGATAACAAACAGCAATTTATATCAATTCTTCGGAGACTAAGAGCAGTCAGTCCACGGAGAAAACTAATCTGGGGCATAACTTCCGAGAAAATAAAACCCTTCGCTAACGGCTCTAAAACTTGAAATGTAAGAGTGCGTATTGTGCTTCAATTTGGTAAGCCTACCGGACGTGGCCAGAGGCCCTCCACAACTTTCTTCCTCCGCTCCGCTCTGGATCTGTTCCGAAGTCTCCTCTCGTTCACTGGAACATCCCTAACTTCGAGCGTAAACAGAACTCGCGCCACCAAACGGTAATTAACAACCAGACTATAACGCTCCAGAGGTCTCACAAATTTTGCTAATGTAGTTCTCTGTCGAACAGTAAGGTCTTTGAAGACAGATGAATATTGCTCACAGCTTCCAATGGTGAAATCATATATTTTAACCAGTATTTGAACTGAATCTGACTCGTTTGAATATTTTACATTTCACAGTTCCCAGAATAGAAATAATGCCTTCAATTTACAATGAAACAATAACAGTATCTCTGTGATATAACAAATAGCATTTCCCTAAAACACCAATAACAACATTTAACTTAATATAATTATTCGAACAGAGCACTCACGCATGTTGTATATACAGACCTATATTTATCTCTCAGGTGAAATACAGCAAACTTCTTAAACGTACAGTAAAAACACAAAATATTTCTGTTTGCTGTTTAAACTTCGTGAAGGTTTATCTTTTTGTGAAAGTAAAAAGCACTTCCGTATAAAAGAAGTAGGAAAACATTAAGTCAAATCACTGACGGAAATTAATAAAACTACCAATTTTTTTTTAATCCTGTGGAAAGGTGAAAATTATGTGCATTACGAATGACTTTTTTGTTTAGTTTTTAAATACAGCTGCTTTTAACCCATCTAGCCCATCGTCTATTGAAGTGGTTCCCAATTAGTGGTACGCGTTGGTTAAGGTAATCGCTACGATAATTAATTGAAAAAAATTACGCAATCATTAATATCATAAAAGTATATTTTAATAGTATCTACATATTGGTGAATTACATTACTCTAATGCGAAACCGAGCGGGGCAGTGTAACGGTTAGCGTTCTCGCCTCGCATTCGGGAGGACGGCGGTTCGAATCCCCGTCCGGGCATCCAGATTTGGGTTTTCCATGGTTTCCCCAAATCACTCCAGGCAAATGCCGGGATGCTTCCTTCAAAAGGCCATGGACGAATTCCTTCCCATTCCTTGCCCCCATCCTTGCCCCCCATCCTTTCCCGTCTCTAAAGACCTCGATGTTAAAAAGAGACGTAAAGCAGTTAAAAAAAAAAAAAAAAAAAAAAAAATCTAATGCGATGTATTCGACTGGGATGAACGCATTTATTTATTTATCATTTCTGCTATAAGGGGTGCGCGAGGTTGAGCTCTTTCTTGAAGTGATGATCGGGAAAAATAAACGGGAATCACTGGCCTAGCGGAAAATTGTTCCTAGTATTTTTCAGTTCAAATTTAAACGTTGAAGTAACAACAGTTAGAACATAACCTTTACAACTGTCATTACGCTGCTGCTTCCCAACCGTAGCGCTTGTAACTTGTTGACAACCTTGATATGAATCGATCCTTTTGAACTGGAGAATTCTGGTCGTGAGATAGAAATATAAGCTGAATTCGGATTGTTGATAATCATATTTCACGAAATTAGAACACTTAAAGAAATAAAACTGAAATAATGGTCATTTTAATTTTATGAAGACTACTAAGGACGATCCACGTTAAGAGCAGGAAACTAGTGTTGCCATACTTTTTTTCTTCTTCTTTCTTTCTAAGAGTGACTATGCACTAACTCATTATACAATATTCGGCACGTGACTCCCACGTGTTTTAAATTTTAAATTTGGGATTACGAAATCAAATGCTTATGACTACTAAATGCTTCATAACAATCGAAACCAGGATGTACCATACAGTGCGAAGAATAGATGTTTGCAGGATATGAATTGGTGGCGCTCATACGTCTGCATGTCAGGTATGATGGCTCCTGAAAGCAATCTAGCTGCAGATTACAAAAATGGTAATACCACTGTCAGAAAGTGTGAGAAATTTTCCAATCTACCGACATGACTAACGTGGAATCATTTAGAAAATTGTCTCAGTTTTTTTCAAATGCTATTAAGATTCCACCTACAAACACATTTTCTTATAATATGACAGGTGTGTTGAGTAACGTCTGTATCTTTATTATTGTTATTATTATTATTTATTTTCTGGTATTCGGCATATCGGTTGGAAATCCAGAGAAGACAATGTTAGACATGAGGTGACATAATGATCTGGCAACGGCACTATTCAGCCACAATCATAGTAGATGTGTCAGTGAATGTCCTCATTATTCAAGTATAATAAATAGTTGATCAATCATCGGGAGTGATGGGTGAGCACTTGTGCACAGGCCTCGCATTCTGAAGGACGAGATCCAATCGTCATCCAGCCATACAGATTTTGGTTTTCCAAGGTTTCACAGATCACTCTTGGTTAATGCTGGGATGGTTCCTTCTAAAATACAAAGCCGAATTCCTTTCCTTACCCCTCCCCCTTTTCCTCCATCCTTTCCAACCACTAGTGACATAGATGAAGCAAAAAAAAAAAGAAAGAAAGAAAAAACCATCACAAAATCTACTGCTGAATTTTGTTAGACTCATTTCACCATATTACTGAATGTTTGTCATTTCTGAATTTTTGTTCAATGGCTGAAGTCTTCATACAGTCTTACAGCTAGTTAATTGCACTGTATGATAAGAAGTAACAAAATCAAGTACAGTATCTATAAATATGATGGATATGATGGATATTTTTTCATCAGAAAACCAATTCGATACAGCCAGAATATCAGGAAAGTTATCACTTCAGTTGAAGATGGCGGCATAGTGTTTGATCGCCAAAATATCTTGTGCAAACAACATTTTTACTCTTTAAGTTAGCCGACAATATTATATTAACATCCAACACCTGGAAATACTTCTATTTCAGTGTATGGTCATAAAATGGTGATGGAGATGCTAGATGCTACCGCTAGTATATGAATACAGAAATTTAAAAACACAATGTAAGAAAAGAATAACAACAAAAACTGGTAGCTGTAAACAGAAGTATCCTGCTCTGGCATTACAAGCAGAAGTAGCAGATCCTCAACAAAGTCATCACTCATCAGAGACACGGAACTAAAACTTTTGTCAATCTTGCATGAGGGTAAGACTTGAGGCAACCTTGAAGGCATTGTGACATAACTATAATAATTTCCCATTTACTGCTCTGCTTTAAATTATTAAGTTTTTGTAAAGTATATTAAATGGTTGATTTATTTTGATTAGACATTGTTTCATTAATGTGTGGTATTTTAAATTGTTTATTAAGTGTAAAATTTTCTGAATAAGTGTGCCAAATGGATTACGATACCTGAAATTTTGATTTTAGCACCTTGGTGTTTTATGTGCCAGCTATCATATTTGAACAGATTTTCCATGTTTTATATTGTTTATTCTGGTCAATGCAATGTTAGAATCTTGCAAATATGCTATAATTTCAATTATGATTATATCATTTTAATTCCAATTAGTTTCAAGAAAGTTTTAACTGCCTTTAATAGTAGTTGATTGTTGAGGTTATTTTTTTGGAGCTCTTGAAGCTACAGGTGGCAGGGCCACATTTAAGCATAGGCTACATAGGCTGTAGCCTAGGGGCCCGCACCACAAAGGGGGACCCGCACCACAAAGAGGGGGCCCGCACCACAAAGAGGGGACCTCACCACAACCTACCACAGCCCGGGCAGGTAGTAGAGCTAAAATTTTTTAGGTCAAATTTCGAATATTTCGAAATTTAATCATCTAGCCACTGGCGACAGGGGGCCCGCACCACATGTATAGCCTAGGGGCCCACAGAGCCTAAATGCGGCCCTGACAGGTGGCACGTTTGATAGCATTGCATATAAAATGCTATTGTGCCATCATTTGAAGAGTCACTTACGATAATTCTAAAAGGAAACTATGTAAATTTTACTAAATAATGTGCCTTGCTAATCTTTCATAAAGAGTCTGATCCTTCTTTTAAATGTGTTTCTTCAGTAAAGGCTAATTTGCTGTCTGCTCTCTCATTTAAAGCTACCCTTCTATACAACTGAAAAGGTTAAAAACTCTAGTTGAGACAAATATTCATTTCATGACCAGATGAAACTGCAATTTCACATTGGGCAGGTGTTAGGAAAAGGTTACAAAATCCTTCATTTACTGGAGAGGGTGGTGAGAGGATGTACCAGGAAAGTTAGAGAATTGGGTTACAAAACTTCAGTCAGACTATTGGTTGAATATGGTGGTGTACTTTGGGACCCACATTTTGGTTATAATAGAGGCCATAGAGAATGTGCAAAGCAGTGCAGCTAGAGTTTTATTTGTGAAAATTATCACAGGACCCAGTCAGCAAGTGATATGATAAAGGAGCTGGATTGGGACTCATTGGAGGAAAGGAGGAGGGTGAAGAAAGTACTGGGAATGTACAGTGCATATATTGCTGATGGGGCTTGGAGGGATATTTGTCAAAAAATTAGGAATAGTACATGAAAGGAGAAAGATGACCAAGACTGCAAACTGGCGGTCGATTTCATACATAAGGGAGTGGTAATAATTAAATCAATAAAGACACACTTATCTAGCCAAGTCCAGTGCAATCTAGTCTTTCAAAAGCTGATACTGATAGAATTGCTTGTCAATGGGCTTCAAGCATAATATCTTGGCATAACATTTGGTAATAAACTCAGTTGGGCTGGACACTTTGGCAGGTTGTATGAAAATGTTTCAAGATCCCTCTATTCCTGGAGAAGATGGAGGATATATCAGAGAAGTAAGGGAATTGGGTTACAAACTCTGATCAGACAACTGACTGAATATGGTGAAGTGGTTTATGACCCACATAGATTGTATGCAAAGGAGATCAGCTAGATATGCTTTTAAAAATTACCACTGGTCTCAGTCATTAACTGATATTATAAAGGAGCTGGATTGTTTGTGATTGTAATACAGGAGGAGGGTGAAGACTGCTGGGCATATACAAGAGGTATGTTGGTAGTGAGGCTTAGAATTAAATTAGTGCAGGGAGTAGTGCATGGGGAGGAAAAGAAGACCATCAGCACAAGCTGGCACTCAATTTTGAAGAATAAAGAAGTGGGAAAATTTTCTCTTGTTGGTAAGGGTGTCAGGGATTGAAATAAATTACCATGGGAGGCATTAAATAATTTTCTAAATAACCTGGAATAATATGAAATCAATATTATTAAGTGAAAAAAGCAGATGGGTTGTGGAATTTTACACCAAAATAATGTAAGATAGTAAATGAACAATAAGAAAGAGATAAACAAATGGCTTGGGAAATTGCCAACAGAGTATGTGCTACATCACAATTTAATTGAAGCTAGATTTCAGTTCACTGATAATATTTTATAAGTAATAATAAATTATTGCCTTAAGGAATATCTTATGATTTGTCTAAGACATTCGAGTGTTGATAATGAAGTTCTCATACAAGAATTAAATTATTATGATATTGTTTTATTGAAGACGGAAATAGGCACAATTATAACAAGCCACAGATATTTCAAGGAAAGTTTCAGCAAATGGCAGGACGACACAAGTACACTAGAGTTGAAGTGCGAAGAATTCAAGGATAAAGTAAAAATTTAGAATTTTTTTTTATTCCAAAACAGAAAATAAAGAGAAGTACAGAACATGTGAAATATAATAGAGGTGAGGTGATAAAGGAGGTTTAAGATACGACAGTATATCAGAGTTAAGAATAACAAGGAAGTTTGAAACATCTGTACAGGGAAATAAAGTAGCAAAGAAGGTGGCTAAGAATGGGTTTATGATGAATATTATTGGTGCAGGGGAACCACTGATGGATGTATCAAGAAATTTCTATGGCTATGTTAGAAAATTTAGGCGAAGGTGGAGTGTTAATATTACTATGAATGTCTTGAAAATAGCAGGATGTGGCAGAGTACCTTATGCTGAATAATTAATTAAATTGAGTCTGCATACTTGCTGCTTACCAGAGGACTGGAAAAGTGTGGTAGTAGTACTGTTCTATAAATGAGGGGTGACAAATAGGGTAAAAAATTACATACCAGTCAGTTTGGCTTCAGGGGTATATAAATTAATGGAGACATTGATATTCAACCACATCAAAATATCTGTGGAGCTATTTAAATAGAAAAGATGTCTTTCCCCCAGCCATATGTCTTGCCTCTCACATGATAAAGACACATGTCGAAATATTGTTTTTTCTTTGTATGTGTGTTTTTTGTGTTGCTGCTGCCCTCCTCCCTTCAACATTGGTGAGTATTGGGTGTATTTTCCCTTTCTTTTCCATGTAAATATTGCCTAGCGGTATTTATTTCCTTTCATTGTTACCTATATTGTGAGAGAACTGTCCAATAACAAAAATATCATTATCCTCCCAGCAGACAAGGGCTCCACCACCGTGGTCATGGACCGCAGTGACTACGATGCAGAAGCCCTTAAACAGCTCTCTGATACCAACACCTATCGTCCACATGCCACAGATCCCACCTCTTCCATCTGCCTCGAAATTCGCTCCTTCCTGGACCTCCTAGGCCCCTTACAAGGTCTTTCTTCACAATCCTTATCCCTTCTCACCCCTCAAAATCCCCGCACACCTACTCTGTACCTTCTCCCCAAGACACACAAGGCTGGCAATCCGGGACGACCTATAGTTGCGGCCTATGGTTCCCCCACTGAACGAATCTCAGCCTTGGTGGATCAACACCTCCAACCTTTTGTGCAGAACCTTCCATCTTACATCAAAGACACACCACATTTTTTGGAACGTCTGTCAAAAGTCCCCAGTCCTCTACCACCGGACTCCCTCCTTGTTTCAATTGACGTAACCTCCTTGTACACCAATATTCCCCACCTTGAAGGCCTCAGTTCCCTTCAGCACTTCTTGGATATGCGCCCTCCAAACAGTCTTCCCAGAACATCCTTTCTCATATCCCTTGCCAACTTTATCCTCTCCAAAAACTATTTCTCCTTCAACTCCCAGAATTACCACCAGATACGCGGCACTGCCACGGGTACCCGCATGGCCCCGTCCTATGCTAACCTTTTCCTGGGCCGTCTGGAAAATATTTTTCTGAAGAATTCGCCCCTCAGTCCCCTCGTGTGGTTCAGATACATAGATGATATATTTATGATCTGGACCCACGGGGAGGACCACCTCCTAGACTTCCTCAACTCATTAAATGATAATCACTCCATCAATTTCACATGGTCATATTCCCACACCTGTATCACCTTCCTCGACGTAGATATCACCCTACGACAGGGGACCCTCCATACCTCAGTACACATTAAACCGACTAATTTACAACAATACCTACACTTTGACAGTTGTCACCCCTTCCACATTAAACGTTCCCTTCCATACAGCCTTGCAATCTGTGGCAGACGCATCTGTTCTGATCATGAATCAATCTCCAGTTACTCTCAAAAACTATCCCAAGCCCTTGTTTCACGCCGATACCCCCATGATCTTGTGGAAAAACAAATTTCCCGTGCCATCACCCACAACCCTCGTTCTGCACCTCTTAAAGCTGACCGTGGACCAACACTTGTCACCCAGTTCTTTCCTGGCCTGGAATCTGTCAACCAGATACTCCGCCGTGGGCATGATTTCTTACATTCCTTCCCTGAAATGCGTCTCCTCCTTCCCAAAATCCTACCCACTGCTCCCCGCACTTGCTTCAGCAGACCGCCCAATCTGTACAACATCTTGGTCCACAAATATTTACCTGCCAACTCCCCTAGACCTCCACAGGGATCTTTCCCATGTTACAGACCCCGCTGTAAAACTTGCAGCATGCACCCTGCCACCACTACTTACTCTAATCCTGTCACAGGCGAATCTTTCCCTGTAATTGGACATGCCACATGTGCTACCACTCACCTTATTTACCAACTCACCTGCATCCACTGCACTGCCTCTTACATTGGTCTCACCACTCAACAACTTTCCTACAGAATGAATGGCCACAGGCAAACAGTTTATACTTCCAACCCAGACCATCCCGTGGCAATTCATGCGAACTTCCATAATTCAAACAACCTCAACACCTGTTTCACAGTCAGAGCAATTAGAGTTTTTCCGAATACCACCACCCCTTCAGAACTCCGCAGATGGGAACTAGCCTATCAACATATCCTTGACTCCAGACACACCCCTGGCCTAAACCTATGTTAAACCTGTCACTTGCCATCTCTCATTTCATTTTACAGTCGGTTATTTATTTTTTATTTATTTTTATTTTTTTATTATTTTTTATTTTTATATATATTTTTATATTATTTTTTACTATTTTTTTATTATTATTTATTTACAACTTTATTATTTATTTTCAACTTTTTGAATTAAGCTACACAAAGATTATATTGTTTTGTTTCACTTTTATCGCTGGTCAAACCTATTCCCCCCCCCCCCCTTCCCGGCAATTCTACCACTACCACGCGTTTTCCGCCTGTGCTTCATTCATGTGACGGGTTGGGATGTGACCACATCTTTCCCCCTGCCATATGTCTCGCCTCCCACATGAGTAAGACTAAGGTCGAAATATTGTGCAATTCGTGTGTTTCTGTGTATTTACGTGTCTCGCCATACTGCCTTCATCTGTGGTAAGTGACAGGTAACTGTTTATTTTCCCTATCCTATCTTATTACCTATATTGTGAGGTATTTAAGATGTTTTCAGGTGGACAACATGGCTTTTGGCATGTATATTCATGTGACTCTCAGTTACTATACTCTCTACAAATATTTTGGATGAAATTGACAAGGGAGCACAAATTGATAATGTAGCACTAGATCTTCAAAACACGTTTGACAGAGTAAACCATAAAATGGTTCTAAAAAAGGTAAAAAAACTATAGGGATGAATGGAAAAATGATTTTTCTTGGTAGAAAAGCAAGAAGTTAGGCTAAGAAATGATGTATCAAATGAAGTGAAAGTGTAATTGGGAGTGCCACAGGGTAGCAATTCATTCTTCTGATGAATGATTGTGTTGATGATTTACTATCAGAAGTTAGGTTGTTTGCAGATGACATAATGGTATTTAATATAATGAAAATGGTAGAAGACTGAATAGCTGCAGAGTAATCTAAACAGGACGTATAGTTAGGTAGATCATGGGATTAATAGAAATGCATAGAAAAGTCAATTTATTTTGGACACAACTAAAAACAAAAGTGAAAAGATTGATTATGATTACGAGGTGGGTAAAGAATTGTTTGTTGAAGATTTGAAGTGTAAATACCTTCGCATAACATTTGACGGTAAACTTATCTGGGCAGGACACATTGGATGGGTAGTAGAAAACAGTTTCAAAATCCTTCACTTGTTGGAGAGGGGGATGGGGGGATGTATCAGAGAAGTAAGGGAACTTGGTTACAAAACCTTGGTCAGACCAATGCTTGAAATGGTGCTGTAGAATGGCACCCACATTTTGGGAGTTGGAGGGGGTACAGATAAGGGCTGCTAGATTTCGTCTGTAAATTACTGTAGACCACAATCAGTAACTAATATGATAACAGAACTAGATGGGTTTCTTTAGAAGACAGGAGGAGGATGAAGAGAGCCTTTGGAGTGTACAAGTCATATATTGGTGATGAGGCATGGAAAGATATTCATGAAGAATTAGGAGAAGTTCATGGATAGGACCAGAAGCCCATGACCACTAGCTGGCACTTGATTTCAGCCATGATTATGTAGGAAGATTTTATTTTGCAGGTAAAGGCTCAGGGATTGGAATAAGTAACAGAGAGAGATTATGAATAATTTACTAAAAATGTTGAAATAATTTGAAGTAGAAATTTGTTGAGGGTGGATAAATGAAGTGGAAAAACTTTGTTTTTGATCTGTATAAATGATCTTCTCTGTGTTACAGCTGAAAACTGAAAACCTTTCAATATTTGTTGATGATACTAAGATGGGAACTAAAATTACTTCAGATTATGTACTGAAAATATTTGAAATTATGGCTTTTATTGATTTGATTTGATTGCATTAATAACTGATTCACAGGTAATTATTTGCCCTTCAATTTTAATAAAATTCAGTTTTTGTATTTCTGCATCTTGCCCCAATTTACAACAGACATGCAAGTAAAATTTCCTGTGAGGGAAGACACTTATTTTCAAAATGCTAACATAGGTTCAGCGGTCATGGCCAAAATTCATTCATGTTCCTTGCCCCAGTTCTATCTTGGCTATAATAACAGACCTCAATGAGGTTTAAAGCCACAAACAAAAAATAACCCAGAAATGCAGTATCTAAAGAGGTGGAAGTAAAAACAAGAGTACCACAGGGTAGTATAGGGATCATCAGTGTTTGTTATATTAATGAATGGTTGTGTTCGTAATTTAAAGCCGTAAGTTAGTTTATTCAGTAACGGTATAATGTTATACATTGTGATTACAACAACAGAAAAGGACTGTGAAGAGCTACAGGGGGATTTTTACATGATATTTAGCTGGGTATGTCAACATGGAATGAAGATAAATGTCAAGAACAGTCAGTTAATTAGATACTGATTAGGTACACAGATAATATATATATATATATAGGGTTTCTTAGGAGGGTAGGGTAGGTTTGGAATTTATTGTTGAAAACCTTAAGTGTGACTGTCTCAGCATAACATATGATACCAAACTCATCAGAGAAGGGCTTATTGGACAGGGGGTAGGGAGAGGTTTCAAAATCCTTAATTTTTGGAGAGGCTGTTGAAAGGATATACCAGAAAAGTAAGGAAATTGGTTTACAAAACCTAGTCAGATGACTGCTTGATTGTGGCAGTGTAACATAGTACCCACAGTTTGGGTATCAAGTACAGGAGATGGAGGGCTGTTAGAATTGTTTGTGGAATTTAAAACAGAACAGTTAGTAACTAATATAACAGGGAATTGGGTTGGGAGTTGCTGGAAGAAAGGTGAAAAGAGTGCTGGAATGAACAAGGCCTTTATAACGATGGGGGTTAGATGTATGTTCCTGCACGAATTGGAAACAGTAGGTGGAACAGACGAAAATCCATGCTACTTGAATTGGTGGGTAATTTTCTTTTTTAGGTGAGGGAGCAAAGAATGGTAACAAATTACAAAAATAAATGATGAACAATTTACCAGAACTTGAAAAAAAAAAAAATGAAATTAAACTTTTGTAAATGGCAATGCTGATTGGGTGGTGAAACTGAAAACAATTGATTTTGAGATAAAAGAAAATCATTAAATAGGATAGCAGGTATGAAGAGAAATTGCAACTGGTGCATGTGTTCCACTGAAATTAAATTAAAGCAAAGTGTAGGCCAATTATATTTGAGAGATAGAAACTGTAAAAAATTCTATGTTTTTGTATTTGTCATAATTTAAATTGAAAGTTCTGTATCTAACTGAGGAGACTGAGTGCAATGACAGTTACAGTTTTTGAAATTTCAGCAATGGGGGATTTCAGTTTAAATTAATTTTGCTTAATATAGATATTGTATGAAGTAATCTTCTGGTGAACAATGACTCGCATGGATAAAATTATGTTAGCTCGAAAACATGTAATAAGTATTAACTATGGAATTAGCAGCAGAACTTTCTACTGTGAGCTGTACAAGAAGCTAGGGACTGAGTATGGTGGGTGGATGGTTAACATTCTGGCCTCGCATTTGAGAGGATGGCATTTGGAATCTCCGTCCGGGCATTCAGATTTGGATTTTCCATGGTTTTCCAAAATCCCTCCAGGCGAATGCCGCGATGCTTCCTTCGAAGGCTATGGCCAAATTCCTTCCTGTTCCTTGTCCCTGGTACCATCCCACCTCTAATGACCTCGATGTCCACTAGGCATAAAGCTATACGTAAAAAAAGGCTAGGAATTTTAATACTTTTGGTAGAGTATACAACTATATAAATATATTAATAAACTTTCTGGTCACTAATTATTTTCTGTTTGAAACTGTGGTGGGTGCCTTGGTGGACAAACCACGTTACAATTATCTTTCATACCTTTATGATTAATAATTGTGGATTTTTAATTTTAATTTTTATGAAGGAGTGAAAATTTATTAATTTTGCAAGAATGTCGACGTTAGTTGGAATTCAGGAAAATTGTCACA
This sequence comes from Vandiemenella viatica, assembly GCA_031002005.1. Classification (NCBI taxonomy): domain Eukaryota; kingdom Metazoa; phylum Arthropoda; class Insecta; order Orthoptera; family Morabidae; genus Vandiemenella; species Vandiemenella viatica. The sequence continues at coordinate 80,611,200 of JARYHS010013630.1, forward strand.
ATAAGACATTTATTTTCTTATCACTGGCGATTACAAGTCCGAGCGAATTTACCGTTAACATTAACACAAATTGGCAAAGTCATAAAAGCAACGCTCAGAGTTACAATTAGCCGTCATGAGCAAGCAAACAACTGTATATTTACCTTTAAATATCTCAGAATCAAAATGCAAGAAATAATGGCCATTGGAAACAATGAAAAATACAAGTTATGACTACCTCAGACAAAGGCATCATAATACTGTGACTTTACAGTTAAAAAAGGAAAATCATGGGCGCCAGAATGAACAATATATCATTCGAAAATAACTAGTTCTGGCAAATTATGCCGCTAGCTCAGGGGTTTTTACAATTACAAAGTGAGAACATGGACCTATCCTCTCAAAGTCACTTACGGGTTCTGTTTCACGGAATGCACAATCACATGGCTTGGTCGTAATCAATTACCATTGTAGTTCTGCGTCTGATGTCTGTGATGAGTGTAGCGGACCCACGATATGTGAGATTATCTCATAAGTCGGCTATAGGCATCTCTGGTCTGGCAATGCGCATCATCGCATTACCGGCTGTGTTGCGGTGATAACCTTGCTCCAGCAAGGCAAGCTGCGGTTAGCGAAAGAAGTCAACTTTCCAAGTCAACCTCAGACTGGTGCGATCGAAGTTAGAATCTCAGCTCCTCGCTCTTCGGTCCACGAGGAAACTTCTTGCTCCGCCCATTTGTAGTCTCGAAGCTCACATACAACAAAAATTCCCAGGATTTTGAGTTATACGCTCATTTTGATTGGACCTTCAGGTCGGCACCTAATGTCACGTGATATCCTCGATATGTGATTTGGCCAAAGAATCCAACAGAGTTCGGACATATTCAGCTAAGTTCGCCGGGGCGAGAGAACATTCGGGTTTCGGACGGCAGGCTTTTCCCGCTCGGTGAGTGACCCATCCCCAGGGAGCAGTGTGTGTGGTCCGGCAAAACCCAAATTCGCGACGTCCCGTCGCCAAGGCTCGGAAAGACCAAGATTAGCTTCAAGCCTACATAGCTCAATAACTCTTTAATATTCGCTTTGCTACGATACACTGTATAAGTTCACCATTTCATTACAGTCCTCACTTGGAATCTTGCGTACTTTATAAAATTACCACAAAAATCTATTCACGTGGTCGCCCAAGATTTATGTAAATTACTCTTATATTATTACATATATAATAAAAATGCACCTTGTAACGTGGCGACAGCGCGGCTCGTTACAGAAACAAAATGTAAAATTTACAGTTAGGGAAAATTAAACATGATCTTCACAAAGATTATAAATGATTGCTAGTTATTGAAAATGAAGTTAGACATTCATTAATACAAACATCTTTAGTAAATTACAAACAGATCTTAATTGTCTGCCAGGAGATACAATTAAATTCAGGAAAAAATTAATAGAATTTTGGCTTGAAGAATTTTTCCAAAGAAGAATTTCATTCAAGCTGTCAACCAAGCTTATGAAAACACTGTGTTGTAATTAATGTACATTTTATTCTGTGACAGTGGATCTGTTTTTTCATGATATGGTTTTATAGAAAATCAATTCCTCACCACACCCCATACAGACAATATCTTTGACTAAGGAAATTTGCCATATTATATTATATTGATAAATATAATGAGGGAAGGAGGAAGGAAAGATGAGATCAATACAGGCCAAGATTCTTCAAGAACTGGTGATAAAATTAACTCCCATTTTGTATATTTCCTAATAAAATGCCATGTTTACATATGGATCTGGGATTTGTAGGAAATTGTTAATTTTTTTTTTTTTTAAGAAAAAGAGAGACAAGCACTTTCATATACCCACATTATACTGCCAAGTTTGCTTAGTAAATATACTTGAAAAGATTCAAGAGCGTATACTATACAAATGACTTCAAAACAACTGGTAACTAATGGCATATGGAATTCAGATGGGTACACTGACAGACGATTCCATAAATCTGTGTTTGAAAATATTCTGAAGCTGCATCAGAAATATGTGGTAGGTATTTTTGCAACTACATTGTGGGCATTGTATCATATCCTGGCTAAGAGATACACAGTGTTTGAGAATGGATACAACATTCAGGAAGTATGAAAGATACAAAACCTCTTTCTTGAGCAGTCAGAACTGGTTACTAAGATTCTGACTAAATGACAAAACCTGAAGGTAGTGTGCATATCAGTTTTTTTGGGGGGAGGGGGAATGTATGAGAGAAACAGAGGCTGGATATACGTTTTTTTTACTGAACTATTTTATTCTGCTCCATTTTTTGATGAGCTTTTGCTGCTCATTTAAGAAAATTCCAACAGCAGAAGATGAGAATGACTGGATTATAATACTCACAACTAATTTATCAACCAATGTCACAGTAAAATTAAATTCAGTTTAGTCCACCTTGAGACACTACTCAAAGGAATGCTGTGTTCTGTAAGCTAATGAATTTACAAGAGTACTATGTATACTATTATAAATCTTGCAATTGGATGAATCTTTAAATTTTCAAGTGATAGGACAAAAGCACAAGTGCACTTGCTATTGTTCAAGTTATACTTATTTTTATGATTTTTAATCAATAATTATTGTGAATAACAATGTTTATCACTTAATAATTCATTTTATATAAATATATCTGCTTAGAATACTTTTGTTGAAAAATTTGGATTCAACATTAGATTAAAAATATTTTTTATTATTGTTAGAGATGCCGGGTTGATGACATTCTAAATACATCAGTTCCAGTAAGCAGTTTTCACCAAATTCATAAGTGAAGTCTGTCATTTCGGGAACCAAAAATTTTTCTCCTCTTAATGCACATTTCAACAAGTGGCCATATGTCTCTTTAACAGCTGATGCTAATGTGGAAGTCAATAGAGGGGGGTCTTACAGGTTCCATTAGTCTACAGAGAGCTTATATTTAATTCATGAACCCATCTGCGCTGTTAGAAAACACCAGTATGGAAGAAAGTGTAAATGACTCCTTTTAAATGCGTGATTTCAGAGAGTCATAATGATCTACAGATAAATATTTTCCCTCTATTTTTACACAGGCCGCCAGTGTGAATCATGAGAGGCAAAAGGTGTGAGGGTGAGGATGGCCCAGAGCAACAGACAGGGCAAGAGCTAAGGCTCCTGCAAACCTGCCATCCTGAATGCGGTTTTTAAGCAGATTTCTGCAGCCATCGAGGAGAATGCTGGGACAGTCCACAGTTATGGCATCATAAACTATGCAAAAAATACACTTGTCATACGTAAACATAGTTGCAAGTTTCACAGACGTGGGAACACTCACTTCCTCCATTTAGTACTTATTGCGACTTGGCGGCAGATATAAAATGTTTGGTGACAGCAAGTGCTTATGGCTCTAAAACCATATCTTCAAATTTGACTGCACCAATGATGAGTAAAATTCATTGATGGCAGTTGAATCAAAGTGTTGTGAAAAGATGAAGAGAAGAAGAATGTCTGTGTTGCCATCAATTTGTGAAACATGTAACTTTGTGTTTTGTATGATAAGTGTAATTTTTTGTGAAATGTGTAGTTTATCAAGCTGAAATTGGGGCCCTTCTCAGCATTCGGCTAGATGATTGGGGAAAACTTCCTAAAGACCGCAATCGGGACGGCTGGTATCTGCATCTGCATCTACATTTACATCTACATCTACATGTATACTCTGCAAATCACAGATACTGTGGGTGGCAGAGGGTGCTAAACACCAATATTAATTCTGTGCATTCCAATCACGAACAGAACGAGGAAAGAAGGAATACATAAATGTATCAGTACGGCATCTTATTTCTCGAATCTTATCAGTTATCACTTCTGTCATTGCGACCTAAATAGGTTGGTGGAAGAAGTATTTCGTTGCACACGTAAATTAAAGATTTTCGCATATTCTCCAACAAATTCAAACGAAAGCGACGTCGTCTGTCCGCCAAACAATCCCAGCCCAACCCACGTATCAGCTCTGTAACTAGCAGTCACGAATCGAGCGGCTCTTCTCTGTACTTTCTCTAATGTGTCAATCAATCCCTTGCGATACGGATCCCAAATTCCACAACAGTATTCCAAATGCGGACGCACTAGTGTTTTGTACGCTATTTCCTTTGTATGAGCATTACAACTTCTCCAAATACGACCTATGAACCGTAGTTTAGAATTAGCTTTGCCTACGACGGAAGTTATGTGCAAGTCCCATTTCATGTTGCTTTGTACTGTTACGCCTAGATACTTCAGGGAATCCACAGTGTCAACAACTGAATTGTTAACTTTGTACTCGTGAGCAAACGGAGTTCTTTTATTACTTATGTGCATTGCCTTGCACTTTTTGCAGTTAAGTGTAAGCTGCCATTTACGGCACCATTCCGAAATAACATCGAGATCGCGCTGAATTTCTAAGCAATCGTCGGAGCACCTCACTTCCCTATAAATAAGTGTATCATCAGCAAAAAATCACATCCTGCAGTTAACGTTGTCACCGAGATCGTTTATAAAAATTAAGAATTAGGACTGGAACCTGGTACCGATGCTGAGCCATCACGCGTGTAGGCACACTGACGGATATACATAGATATTTATTGTTTAATAACGTTTTTCCGAACATGCACAGAAATACTGTTCAACTATACAATCTGTTCACTTCTGACAAATTTTGATTCTTGTATATGAAATATACTGCGAACGCTTCAGGATTCAGACTACCAGCGATGTTTGTGTTCACTGGTTAATTACTTAGATTTTGGAAGAATTCGTTAACGTACGTGGAGTTTTTTGTGGTTGGATTAACGTTATCAAGATTTTCATTCACAATCGATTCTATGAACAAATTTTTGATAAATTTTGTCTAATGATACTACGCCTACAAAAATGTGGCAAGATTGTTCTTCCCTTTAAAGCAAGCAATTTCTTTTATATTATATATTTTTTACCACAAAAAACACAAGAGACCATATTCAATCAGCTGATCCGTATTTTTATGTACTGTACTCTGAATAGTCTAACATTCTAAGTTTATATGAAAATAACCAAGCAGTGTGTTTGTCTTGATTGATTTATAGTTCTTCGTGCCAATTTTGTAACTAGGTGTCAAAATCATTAAGTAAGTTGAACCTACCCAAATAAAAAATTAACATTAATATTTTTTTCACTATATAATGCAAAAATTGCTTGCTAAAATTGTAGGTAACTGCCTATTGGAACACTGTGTTGTTCTCTTAGTTTCATAATCGCAGATGCTTTAACACGCAAAATTTGCAACCAACACTTCGCTAATGAAGTTAGGGAGAAAAGCAAACACTGTAGGATCACATTTCAATGCACACATTCAGACCCCTTATTTATTAAGGATACAAAGAAATTTGGAAATTGTCCGAAAATCGAAAAGAACGGAGCACTACAGCGCTGTGGCTTTGCATTAGTCAGAACCCCGTCTGGCCATCCAGATTTCTGTTTTTCATGTATTTCCGAAATCACTCCAGGTGAATGTCTGAATGGTTCCATTAAAAGACCATGGCCGTTTCCTGTTTCTTGCCCGCAGTCATTGACCGCCCCTGATAAGCTCGATGTCGATGAGGCGTAAAGCCATAAGCAAAGAGATAGAGAGAACTATAACAAACGGCATTCTTTGTTAATACTGTGATATGCAATAACTACTGCGTAGGTTTAATTGTTGGCAGTGTCATTTCTTGTCAGATGTGTATTTTACTGATCGTAGAATCTTGGCTTGACAAACGTTCTGCTAAGATTGCAGACCCCTACTGTTTGTTGCAGTTGGAGAGGTTGACGTATTTATATGATAGGACCGCTCCTCACCTTCCTCTTGGAGCGGACGGCCTCCAGTTGCCTGGCGGTCCTCTCGCCAATGCCATTGTCTCCCCAGAGCTCACGTCCCATCAGTCCATAGCACACTGCCATGGCTGTCACTGGAAGCAGATACGTCACACACAGGAACACCACGTTGTACCTGCCAACAACAACAAATCTTTAGCTCAACAAAAAACAGTAGCAACTACCACTAACGCTATTATATTTCTTACTTTGTCTCACTTTTAAGGAATAGGCATAACAAATTTCTAAAATCAACTTTTAAAATCAAGTGATAACAATACCACATGAGTGCACACACGCCTTAACCAGAGACCCGCCCTTATCACGTTTAATGCTCCTTCGCAGGTACCCACTGGACATGTGACTATTACAGTAACTTAATGTGGACAGCTTAGACAGCTGCCGACACAGCCAATTAGGCGCCCCTCTGTTTGAAGCGTATTCAGTTCTGCCATTTTTTTACTTCTATATTGATATTTATTCGTTCCCTCCACAGAAAATACATATAGTTATCAACATTCGAATACAACACATTCCAAAGACTTCTAATGAATTTAGCTGCTCTTGCATGACTGGTATGATTCATGTTCATTCACTTTTTTTACTTTAAATCTATTACCATTTCAAAATTCAGTTTTTTCTAGAGTCACCGTTTTTAAAATTAATGATTACTGTTCCTAACACATGCTCGCTATGCTCTTTTAGCTGTCAATAATCTCATAGCATGTTCTTCCTGCATATAGATAGAAATTGCTCACAATTTCAGACAGATGACTTGTACATCGTTATAATCTACGAAGTCATTAGGGTTGCCTATCATATTTCGAGGGTCAGACAACTGACTGATTTATAGCATAAAGAGTTGTTAACAGATTCAACTGCCTCCTGAAAGGAGCCGAGGAGCGGGGAATTATCCAGGGCATCCTCTTACTCTTGAAGTTGAAAATGACTCCTAAAGTTAGACGAATCGGAAATGTTCTGCTGTACTGGGATGCTGAAGGCAACGGAATTTAGTTTCACAATCAGATTTCCAGATGACGACTGTTCAGAAGGGATAGAAGCATTCTACGATTAGGAGAGTGGAATGTTAGAAGTCAAAATAGGGCATGTTGATTAGATAACTTAGAATAGGAGATGGGACACTTAAGTTAGATGTTGGGATTAGTGACACAAAGTGGAAGGATGAACGAGATTTCTAATCTGGAGAATATAGAAAACTTTTAAAATAAATTTAACGAAAGAAAGTTATAATTATGGAATAATGAAAGCTGGTAATAAAGAACGAAGCTGAACTAAAACATTGAATCAGAGAATTGATGATGAACTTGATAGATCAGAAGAGAGGTCACAAAAACACTCAGGATGAACGTCGAAGAGAACAGTAAATACGTTTTATAAATTAAATAAATAGGAAATGCAGGAAAGCAAAACAATTGTGGTTGCGATAAAAGTGCGAAGAAGCAGAAAAGAAAATGGTCGTAGGTATATGCGGCCTGTAAGAGCATCAAACAGAATTTTGAGGAAATAAAGATGGTTGCAGAAACTTTAACTGTATTGATGGGATCCTCTTTTAAACTCACAACACTGAGCTAACTGACAGAAGGAAAATATAAATAAACTGTATGATGTGGCTGATTTCAATAACAGTGAGGTGGAATGAGAAGACGATTTCAACATACATGATTTTATCATTTAAGAAACCTTTTTATTAAGGCAACGTTTGAAAGAGCTTTGAAAGAATTGATCCCAAATAAGGTAGAAACAATTTGTGAGATTAGTACAGAACTTCTAGGGTGACTATGGGAAAAAGGAATCGTAAGATTGTTCAAACTAATATCAAACAGGAGATAATTCAGCTGATTTCAGTAAAAGTATCTTCTTCACACTCCCGGAGAAAACACCCTTAAAAATATGAAAATTATTGCATTATAAACCTAACAGCACAAGTTTCAAACGAATTATATACAGAAGAAAAGAAGGGATTGAAGATGAGATAATGTGTGAAGATCAATTTAGGGTTAGAAAAAACCATGGTACGAGGAAAGCAATTGCGGCATTTAAGATTAATACTGAAAAGGCGAATCAGAAAAACAAGGATACTATTACGACGTTTGTTGGCTTAGACAAACCGATAGATCATGTCAGATGAAAGCATGTTCAAAATTTTAAAGACGTTAGGTCTAAAGTATTGAGATAAAGTGAAAATAACCCATAAAAGTAGAGAACTAAGATATACATGCATCACATGTAATATGAGTGAGAGGAGGTTGTAGTCGATCCTCATTAATATTCACCTTGTATGTAGAAGAAAACTTGAAATGAGGCATAAGTATTCAAGGAGAAACAATCAGTATGGTGTGATTTGCGGAGGAGTGTGTCCTGTAAGCTGAACAGGGTGAAGATATTGAACGGAATCTACAAAATACTGCGGGAAGAATTTGGAAAAATCATAAACGAAAAAACAAATGATACCAATAGCTGTAGATTACATATTAGAAAGGATCAGGTGTAATGAGGCAAGAAAGTTATTTCTGCTACTTAGAAAATATAATTACAACGAATAACAAAAGAAGGAATGAAGTTAAAAACAAAATAGCATTAGCGAAAAGAAGAGGAATCTTTGGTTTGAAATATGGATCTAGAACTTAAAAAGAAATTGCTAAAAGTGTATGTATTGGTCATAGCATTTTATGATAGAGAAGCATGGACTTCTGGAACAACTAAATTGAACAAAGATTGAAGCAGTTGAAATATGGTGGTGTAGAAGGTCGTTGAAAACAAGTGAACAGATGAAGTATGAAATGAAGGTGTTTTGGGATTGATGGGTGAGGATCGAAGATTGTGGAAGAGTCTCATGAGAAGAAGACACTGGAAGATGGGTCATATTTTAAGATATTCCGCATTGGTTATTGGCGAATTTGGTTACGCAGAGAAACAGTGAAAAAAAAAAAAACGGCTTTAGAGGAAGGCAAAGATTAGAAAATGAAACGGGAAGGAATCGATCATTTAATATTAAGGAACGATCCCGGTATTCGACTTTAGAGAAACCATGGAAGATCGAAATCTGGATGACCGGACGGGGATTCGAACCAGCGTCCTCCCGAATGCGATGCCAGAGCATTACCGCTCACCCACCTCCGTAGTTGAGTCTTAAAGGCTATGTGTAGTGGATGGGTTAGTTCATAGGAGGAAAAATGGAGGATTGCTTCAAACCAGTTTAGAGAGTGAATACAGGAACAAGAGTTGTAAAGCAGTGAGAAATGAAATCGTTTACTACTAACTGTTATGTGTTAGGAATCTGAATGGTAATATCAAATATTTTACAACTTAGGAGTGTCGAAACGGAATTTGAGACTCGCGTATACCGTAAGTAATGACAGTTTTTAACACGTAGTAAACAGCATAAAACAAATTTAGCACAGTTTGTAGTGAACCCATAACACACACAGAGTGGAGTCATAAACGAGTAATTACACCGTACGTTATTTCTCTCTGTGGCCAGTTCACTGCTAAACCAAAGCCATTAATGTAGTTGCTAAATGCAGCATTTAATTTCATTGATATTTCTACACGTTCATCACGACCCTAGTGACATTAGTGACTATTTCATGTAAAGTGCAATAGCTCCATTAATTTTAGTCTCGTTTTCACCGTGATTTCGAATTCCGAGCTCGGCAGTTAACGCCAGAATATCCTCTAGTGATAATATGTAGTTGCGCAGACATTTTTAACGGTGTTTCATTTAGTGTGTATGTCATACCATGGATTTTGTGAGAATAGTGGAATTGGTGATAGGTTGTTAAACGGAGTACTATCAACCTATATCACCCTCAAAACATTTTTGTCTATAGTACTGTCTACTGTATTAACTAACATAATTTCTTGACAAAGAATGAATATGAATAACTTAAAAAAGTAAATTTGAAAACTGCAAAAACTTATGCATTTAAATGCACATCTAAATTATTATTATTGGTTAAAACAAAATAATTGTAAGTATTTTCTGTTATGAGAAATTTTCAAAATGATGTGAGTAGTAATAGATGTAATGTCTGCGAACGAATTTTACTTTTTTTTGTTTTGTTTTACACCTCGTCGACGTCGAGATCTTTAGAGACGGGCAAGCACAGGGGTCAAGAAACGGAAGGAACTCGGCCATGGCCCTTTGAAAGGAAGAATACCAGTATTCACCTGGAATGATTTGGGAAAACCATACAACCCTAAATGTGGATTCCTGGACGGAGATTCGAACCTGCGTCCTCCCGAGTGCGAGGCTAGAGCATTACCGCTCACCCACAGCCAACTTTACCAGCTTCTAGACGTTAAGATTATGGAAGCTGTAAAACAGATCTTTGTTTATGGATTGAATAGTGTAGCAAATTCTGGGTAATGGAAGTCATTTTATATCCATATAGAGATGTGCAATTAGTGACGGAACACATCAATACCTATTCCCAATAAAGTGGAATTCCTAATATCTATAAAAATGGACGAAGATTTACTTGAAAATCACGAAGTCATTAGAAGAAAGGAATTACTCTAAATAATGATGTTATAGGTTGATACGTAGAAATTATTATACAAGAAAACAAGAACTGCAGTGTGAGATATCAAGGAGGTGATAGGAATTACTGATTGAGTAGCCGAAGAAAATTTTACCTTGTATTATATTTCAGAAATTCGAAATGATTACAAAGAAAACAAATATTGTATACTGAAATGCATTACATTTGTACTGAACAATTACATTAATTTCTAATGAGACATTGCATTTCGTAGAGCAGTGATAATTCTTGTAATGAAGTAACGCACTTCCGTGGTTCAGATTCCGCGTAAACTGTAGGTTCTCCTTAGAGCTAACAACCCTAGTGGTATCACTGGTGTGTACACATACACATACACAACAAATTCAAGCCAAACAAAGGCTTAACGTGCCCTAGTTGGCCCTAAGGAACACACATACAAAGTGGCTCACTGCAGTGAGGATTGTACTGGAGTGCAGAAACGAAGAATCAATTTAACGGCCCGGCTTGAAGGTAGACTCGGGCCTGTTTTGCACTACGAAGTGTTCCGTGAAAATTCAACTCTCAAGAATAGGCTAGGCAGAAAGTCTTTCACAAACGTCAAGATACGAACATTTGCGCCGGCAGTAAATGACACCGTTGAGTGGAGAACTCCCCTGCTTGTTTGCCAAGTGGCTCTGAAAGGGAGTGACTTTGGAAATTTGTGGTAGAGTGGAAGAAGGACTTAAAATCACTTTTGTTGTTATTTTGTATGTATGGATGCCGCTATGGAGGGGATGGGGAAAGGAGGGGAGTTGGAGACTAGAACACTGCATCTCACGAACTGGATTAGAAAAGATCTCGGCTGATGTGGCGAGGAAATGTTCCTTTGAGGTCGATGAAGAGTGATAGTTTTGAAAGTTTCTTTCTCTGCAAGCAGTTGCCGAAGGTCGCAGATACAGGGTATTACCACCGCTATCTCCACTAGTTTGTTGTGGGTTTTTTTTAAAAAAAAATGTCGTCATATTGTTGTATTACGTCAGTGTCTCACGGAAGCGGTGATGTCCCATATGCAGTGCTCCAAGTCTCGGAGAGCCGGCCTCGGTAGCGTAGGGGCTAGAGTGATAATTCTTGTAATGAAGTAACGCACTTCCGTGGTTCAGATTCCGCGTAAACCGAAGGTCGCCGGTTCGAGTCCGGCCGAGGGCATGGGTGTTTAGTGTTGTGTCTGTGAATGTGTTGTCCGTGTTGTAGTGTCTTTGTGTAAATACTTGATAGCAACAAATCACCTTGAGCTGGCTGCATGGCCCAGTAGCCGAATGCCATTTAAAACAAAAAAAGGTCTCGGAGAAACTGGTAATGTACCCATAGTGTTCAGAAACTGCATATATGTGTTTCACGTGAGATTTGTCGAGATGACGAGGACTCGTGCTAAAACTTTATAACAATCTGATGAGTTAGCGATGACGAGTGTTTTCAAGTCTCATGAAGGTATTTATGTTATCCTTTATCAATTTATTACTCATGATTACTGATGATGTGTATAATACTACGTCCCACGAAATTCCTTTTAATTTTTGTCTGGATATAATTTATGAAAATTATCGAGTTTCTACCTTTCTTGTGTTAAATGACTAGTTACCTTTAATAAACATAATGTCGGTGTTGACAACGCTACTCCCAAAATTAATATTCAATAATTTGCAATTTTATAATTAACTGTAAAATATGGGAAGTAACTTCCGCAACAAGAGATTACGTTACAATATATTTAAAAAATCGGTAAAAAAAGTTAAAAAAAAAAGAAATGGTATGTTACTCTGAATGTGGCTTAAATCTAAATCGGAACCAATAAGAATAATTGGGGCTGATGGTCTAATTATTAATACTCTGTACTCACATGTAATCGGTGAGTGAATCAGGATAGTGACCGTCCGGCCACTCCATGAAGCACACCCGAGACATCTCCCCACCTGCGTACCTGAGGAAGTTAAGTCATTTGGAGTCAGTCTAAGACATAAGTCATAACACACATACAGTATTATAAAGAAACAAGTGCTTGTAATATGTTTTAATGTTCAAGTACACTGTTGATTAATGTATGTATCTTATCTTCTCATCGGTACATGAATAAATTGAAAAGTATTTTAGTGAATTTCGATAAATGCCTTGCAGTCTTAAATTTCTGTGCCGAAAGATGCCTGGTAACCAAACATTCTGTGACACACAGCACAACTTCTAATGAGTGAAATTGAATTCTGAATGTTGACAGGTCCGATACACCGTCAACTGGCTTTGAATTGAACACTGAGGAAAGGACTCAAGAAAATATTTTACAACTAATAATGTAACGCGTCGTGTAAAACATTCTATAACGTACGCGGTTGAAAACTGTATGATGAACAAATGGTTAAGAAGTACCTGTAGAACAATTTCTGCCGATTAAACTTGACCCATAATGTGTTCCTAACATTAGTGTGTGATCTACGAATGACAATAGGCGATTGTGCCTTACAAGATCAATAAAACTCAGTTCACCTAACTACTTTACTTTCCCGTGATGTAGCTAATAGCTTAAATAATGCAGGTGTTATACTATAGGCAGCACGATTATTAGGTGTCCTGCTAACTAAATAACATTTTTCATAAAAATATTCTCTCTGGTTAGTAGCCTTTAATAGATAACAGTGATGTTAAACAAAGCTCTGGACTCCTATTTTGAATTTCAACAGGGTCATAAGACGAGATGCTTACTAAACAACTAGGTGCAAGCTAGAAACCATGTTTTGTCAATGGTCAGGGGCCTAGAATAGTTCCTAGGTATAAGACTGTTTGAGAAAGGTAAATGCCTACGTTGTACAGGTATTTTTGTCATGGTAAATGCCGACATGATAGGAAACTGCTTTCTTTCCATTAGTTCACCACCACTTTCTGATGTTCGTAGAATTATGCCTTGAATAAACACAACTTCATCGTTGGCAGATCCGCTCAATGCTTTAACAACAAGTTGAGGCATTATGGGTTGCTGTATCACACATAATGACCGCGTAACTCGATCTGATCTATTTCTTGTGTTTGATCATTGTTGGACCCCTTAATGCTGATTTAAGCCAAAAATGCTTTAGACAGAATCTAAAAGTAACAAATAAGTTTTTAGAGATAAAGAATGAGTTTTTAGGATAAAAGCTCTTGCACACACTACCTGATCTGGATGAAATAAAAATCTAAATATCTAAGGGTTTCGCTATGGAAAATATGAAGCATTTCTGTTCAATTTTAAGGCACTTGTAAGTATTAGAGAGGAATAGACATGATCTCGCAATAATATGGTAGATGGGAGGCCACAGCCTGCTAGCTACCATTGCTTCGGGCACCATACCGATTACTGGAAAGTGTTGTTGCTGCTATTAGACGGAAATTAACAAGTGGTTAATACGAGATGTGAGAAGACGCCAAGCTACGAGAGAAGTAAATCGCTTTGTAGTGCATATGTCTGTTTACATGCTGCGACTCACTGTACATGCTGACATTCACTGAGGTTTCCATTCATCACGCCGGAAATGCTGACGTATCAACCAGTATCTTTTTATAGTCATGCGATTATTATGAGTGTTTGCTATTACTCCATAAGTACTCTCATTTTCTTTATTAAAGAGGCATGTTTTCGCTCAGTAGTAAATTACTTAAAATTTAAGTGAAACCCATATATTTCATAGGAGAGAAATTTGTCTCCACATTATTTAAGCCACAAAATTCCATTCTAGTAGTTCAGGTGCAATAAAAATAACAAAAAAGAGCCAATACAAATGTTGCCAATGTGTTGGTACGCGTAGACAATTTGTGATAGTAAAACTGATAAAAGAGAAGAACTGGGTTGCTTTTATGTGCATTTATATAGTTAATTTGCTGATTTTAGCTGTCAATGCTATGATTTTGCTTGCTTTTTAATATTTGTATCTTTTAATTAATTTAGTTTAGTATTAATGGCCGGGATATTCCTCAAGATATCGGCCGCAGATTAATAGAGTTTCGGTTTGCCGCGCAACCACCTCTGCCGTGGCTACCTTAACATTACCCGGTAATCCCACCGGGAATAAGGGAGCTAAAGTGTAACGTGGAATATGAACCATGGAAGCGTTCTGACGTACTTCACGTTACACAGCAAACTATGCCAAAGATAAAGGTCTTTGAAAATACCCGCCGAGACAGGGTTTCAAACCAAGGTCCTTACGATCTCTATGAAGACCACTGATCCATCAGACCATTCTTTGTATGTGTTAAATTGTTTGTACTAATATTATTTACAAAAAGATCATGATGCAACCACAATTGACTTCTGTATCTCATACATTACAGAAGCACGCTACGTATTGTCGCCACTTTCTCGCGTGTTTCGTATTTTCTGTAACAATATTTTGTTCTATTAAAAGTAAATTAACTATCGACCATGATTTATTACAACTGCGGTACGCTTATTCATGCTCAAGCAATTTTGTAATAAGCACTAATTCGTTGCTTGAGTTTGACTCTTTTAATAGTAGTATAAAAATGTCAAATTGTGTATAGGTAGCTATTCCAGCTTCTGCTACAGAAACACTCCCCCGACTACTTTAGGAACAGGGGAAGTGGTAACTCTTGAAAAGAAACAGTGTGGGATGTAGCCATGGGAAATGCGGATCCGTAACAGTGATTTAAAGCAACGGTCCAAGCAAACGCAGATTTCTCCCACTGAATCAGAAATTTGAAGCAAACTTTTACGATGCTGCGTATAATGATAAGCCAATAACGTGAATGAAAAAAATTCTGGGAATTCTGATAGGATTTATATTACACTTTAAAAGTTCTCTGCATTGTACATGTCTAGAAACAGAGGAGCTTAAAACTGCCATGTGAGCTAGAACCGGTAAAGATTGGAATTCAAAGGTTTAGATGGAGAAGACGCAGGGTTTAACTCCACAAGTGTCGACAAGAAATTGAAACAAAACATTTTGAAGTAGAATAGTAGCCAAATTAATTAAGGTAGAAGTAAAGAAAAGGAGAGAATACCGGATAAAGTTAGACAAAAATGCAACACAATTTTCAGGTCGAGGTTCTGACAAAAGTAGTCGATCTCAAAAATGATATTAGTTGATCAAAAAAGGACATCGACAATCAAGCACACAAGGAAACCAATAGGTTCAGAAGCTATCGCTCATAACTCTGCAAGAATGTAGGGCCGTTAGTGTTGCAAACTGCTAAGAGTTTCTATTGACTTTGACAAATCATTTAAATACTAAGAACATAATATACTAACTAAAAAAGTTGTCAATTCAAGAAACCTTAGATTTGGAAGAGGTGGCATAGATTCGTGATACTTGAATGCTCGAATTAAACTATAAAATAATTTAGGGATGTGTTTTTGGAATAATAATAATCAGTTGTTAGTTTGATCAGTCCGAGTGGAGATTACGAATTCATCAAGAACCGTTATAACTTCTAATATATCTAAACATTGTATACCTCGCGATTATTGATTGTGCTTTGTTGCTGAAACAATCCATTGAGATGAACTTTCCTCTGCAATCGAGATGTCGACTCAACCTCGTCATTGTTAAGATGCTTGTGATTTATTTACACGTCGGCACATTACTGATACGTGAGTGCGTGTCTCAGAGTTCGAGTTTCGCGTGCACCACACCAAACTGAAATATAAACCACGTAAAAGTAAATTTGTCAGACTAAGCTCACATATTAAGATTAGCAGTAGCGAGGAAGGTCTGTTCATAATGAGACGTAAAAGTGAATCTTTACTAAAAATTAGGCCTTAAAAACTCGTTGGGGAAAAAAGTTTGTCAGACTGGAAGAAGAGATATAACATTTAAATTTGAATAATAAAGCAGTAATGTTTCTGGATTGATGAGAATTGTCAAAAATATTTTCAGTTCGTATATACATTTGTTTAATTTTATTTTTGTAACATCATTTTTCAAAATAATGAAATCGAAGAGAAATATAGAGTTTTACCTTTTCCCTTAAGAAGTTCTTGAAGGTCACAAGGAAATTAACATATAAGCGATCATAAAAACTACATCTTTCTACAAATTTTTTATTCTACCTAAGACAATAGTAATGTTTGTTGATTGTGGAAATTTCCTGAAAAACTAAAGGAAAGTATTTGCAGCATAAAGTTTGAACTTTTAAATAACACGGGCTTAAATCAAGCAGCCCTTGCTTTAAGAGCCCTGCCGTTATTCCAGCATGCCTAGGGAGGATGAATATTACGGTAATACTTCTTCTTGGCTGTTTGTCACGAGGACGAAGCAAACATTACCTACTTGTCTCAGAACTTTCCCAAGGCCTGAGGGAAGATGAAAACAGCTTTACTCGTCTGCTGCATTGTCTACCACCTTGGAGTAATACAATTCTGGGTAGCTTTTTTAATTGGTTTCTCGTGTGCATTACATCGTATAGTAAAAGCGACTGAAGCTGTAAAATATTTATATTTATGTAACTCTAATTGGCACAAAACACTACCTTTTCGAATAAAACATTCGGTAGATCAGACTCTTTATCACAATAAGCTGTATAGGTGTATCCAAAATCCAAAATAAGTAATGAAATTTATTATTTATACTCTTATAATCGTAATGTAATCGCTGGGATTGTTACATAAATGACTAAAAATTAAATCACGTTATACTATTCTCACAGGAAACCAAACAATTTATGAAACTTATCTCAATTTTAACTGCTCAGATACTGCTGGCTGAATGGTAAAATAAATGAGAGGTAAACGAGATTTTCTTAGTTCATAAAACGGTCTCAACCGAATTTGTTACGGGCTCTTCTCCTGTCCCGTACCTCTAGCAAATCTTATTGTGTATGTGATTTACGCAGAGTCATTCGTGATTTGTGTTCTGCTCCCATTCACTTATTGCAAATGCCGAATGAGGTCACGCGGTCACTTCGGAGGTGGACGGACGGTGGAACGAGCTAGGATCTATATTCCTTTGTCGCCTGGATTTCCTTTTTGGTCTCTTTGTCCAATAAGGCCATACATATTCACCTGCTGTCTTTCCATGTCGAGTGATACTTTCACCGTTTCTCACATTACTCAGTAAACTTCAGCTATCTGTGGCCGAACGTTATCCCGCAGAAAAATTTCACCAACAGCTCAAGAAAGATACTTGCAGAGTTTGCTCTACAAATAATTCAGCTGTCAAAGAATTGAAGCTGATGTCTCATTATAAGAACTTTCAGAAGTGCTATGTAATGAATATTTCTAGAGGACAGGAGATTGAAAAACAATGCGTCGGTACTTATGTTTGTCAGGTTTACTCCACAAACAGATCGTCTCGTGCTCTAAGCAAAACAAAAAGCACCATTCACTGCATTTCTAGGCATTTCTGTCTGGTATGACGCGATTATAATCATTCCAGACAGTTATACGTAGTAAAGAAGGGGATCAAATAATTATCATTTGTAGGTCATTGCGACAAATGGGACATGAGCGCTTAATATCAGACGAAAAAACGATGAGAAATGTAACGTTTAAAGGGGATTTGAATAAGAACATTATCGAGGGAGTTGCTATGAATATAGTGCACGGAAAACGTAAATCAGATATTTAACAGAGCTGGAGCAACCCTCGACTTTACTTATACAGGGTGTTACAAAAAGGTACGGCCAAACTTTCAGGAAACATTCCTTACACACAAACAAAGAAAATATGTTATGTGGACATGTGTCCGGAAACGCTTACTTTCCAAGTTAGAGCTCATTTTATTACTTCTCTTCAAATCACATTAAACATGGAATGGAAACACACAGCAACAGAACGTACCAGCGTGACTTCAAACACTTTGTTACAGGAAATGTTCAAAATGTCCTCCGTTAGCGAGGATACATGCATCCACCCTCCGTCGCATGGAATCCCTGATGCGCTGATGCAGCCCTGGAGAATGGCGTATTGTATCACAGCCATCCACAATATGAGCTCTAACATGGAAAGTAAGCGTTTCCGGACACATGTCCACATAACATATTTTCTTTGTTTGTGTGTGAGGAATGTTTCCTGAAAGTTTGGCCGTACCTTTTTGTAACACCCTGTATATCATCGTCATTATCGTATAATCTTCAGTGTGGACAAGGCAGGCAGACACAACACCATTATCCTCGCCCGGAATCGAACCGGTGGCACTTGCAACATGAAGCCGGCTCACTAGGCCCTACGCTACAAGGGCCGACAACCCATGACTCAAGACAAAAACTTGCACTCAGGAATCATCTCACACGACATTCAGGGATTTTTTTTGCTGTCGGGGTTAAACAACGCGGGCAAAAGCTAATTACTTATATAAAGGGATTGCTGTTAAAGGTCTGGTTGTATAAATGTCACATTTAACATACGAATTGGAAATTACTTCAAAATTGTTCACTCATATCAGTGGGTTTGGCTGTGGAATTTTTCGATTGATTTATATTCTACTCATTAATGCTACGATGAATGTGCAATATTCACAAATGTCGATTACGTTTCTGTTATTAGCAAATTCTGCTAGTTGGGCAAATTAATTTCCGACTCGTTAATTACGGGAGCCGATTTGAGGTATGTCACATATTTATCATTATTTTAAATCTTACCATTACTTTTATATTTAAAACCGAGCGTGGTGGGTGAACGGATAACGTTCTGGCCTCGCATTCGGGAGGACGCCGGTTCGAATCTCCGTCCGGGCATCCTCTAGATTTGGGTTTTCCATGGTTTCTCCAAATCACCCCAGGCGAATGCCGGGATGCTTCATTCAAAGGTCGTGGCTGAATTCCTTCCTGTCCCTTGTCCCCAGTCCCATCCCACCTCTATAGATCTCGATGTCGACGAGGCGTAAAGCCATAAGTATATATATATATATATATATATATATATATATATATATATAACGAGAATAAAGTTCCAAAGCAGACTATTGAATTAAAGTTAGTAATTACACTTGATATTGAAATATTAGTGCAGTGGCTTTGATGTTAGTAAAAAAAATATTTTTTGTTAATAAATGATACTGAAATTTTACAGTGTGGAGAAAGTCACCAAGATGTTTCCTACAGAATGAATTAGTCATTTACATTTAAAATAAATAGAACATACTCGTAGACTATCGATGTGTGGTATACTAATACGGTTTTGAAACATTTTACCAATTAGCATATTAAGTTCAGAAAATGAAGCACCAGGTTCTTCATTAGCTTCGTTGGCTACCACTCATTTTTCTTGTTTTATAACAGTGCAATTTTTTTTTTTTATGGTTGTGAAACATAAAAAAATTTGTTATATTTTTGGAAAAGAACCACCACGTTTTTGGACAAGTAAGTCTGAATAATGTTGAGCTGATTTGTATGAAATAGGGATCAGCGTCTAAATGTATGAGGTCACGTCTGGATATATGTATTATCTTTTAGGACTTTATTTTTTGATACAGCAAGATTATATCTACATCCATACGCTGTAATTCACAAACATTGTGAGTGGCAGAGGGTGCTAAGCACCAATATTAATTCTGAGCATTCTAATCCCGAATAGCACAAGGAAAGAATCAGTATGGCATCTTATTTCTCGAATCTTATCCCTCCGGTCATCGCGATCCAAATAGGTTGGTGAAAGAAGTATCTCACTGCACTCGTAGGCCATAGAATTTAGTATATTCTCCAATAAATTCAAACGCAAATGACGTCGTCTGTCTTCCAAACGATCCCAGCCCAATCTACGTATCAATTCTGTGACGCTGTCATAAGGACTGTAGCAACCAGTCACGAATCGAGCGGCTCTCTCTGTACCCTCTCCATTGAGTCAATCAGGCCCTTACGAGACGGATCCCATTATATCACCAGTTTACTGTAAACGTGACTGATTGATTTAAATGTCACTGGGTTTCTAACCACACAATTCGAAATAATTTTTCCTTGATCTAACAGTAATTAATAACTTATTATGAACACGAAATGTAAATCTTTCATGAATATTGATGGAATGCCTGTTACCAGCTTTTACTCATATTATATCATATATATTTTTTCAGCTTATTTCTCAGTCGATGGTCATGTTTCAAGACTAGAGGTTATACGCCTATTTCTGTGCCGATTCTATTAATATATATATATATATTATTTCTCTTGCGTTAAGACTGTCGTGTTACTATCGTAGTTATTTAGGATAAAAACATAACTTTGCTCAGGAATAGTGGCTTCTAAGCAGAAATATTTTTCTCTTTTTTCAAATAAAACTTCAGAACGCATAGTGTCAAGCAAGAGCACATACTAATAAGATTCCACAAGCATTATTTCGTCACAAGAATCTTTTCGTTTTCCCGTTATTATCCATAAAACCGAAAACGTTGAGCAGAAATAAAAAATTGGCGCCTGTGCCGCAATATGAAGAATTACATTAATCGATTCAATGCATTCTATGAGTGGGAAGATTTTGATGTTTAATTCGAACATAAAAATAAAAAAGTACAAATAGAGGTCGGATTCAAGAGACATGAATTCCAGAAATAGAGCAACATTATAGCATGCCAGATACTAAACTTCATAGTGTTACAAGATACTTTACCGTCTTTAATGGAGAAGAAAGTTATTTTACGCAATTTCGCGGTCACAAGGCGACATCTTGCATTAAAAACTTCCCTTCCTGTGACATAAACTAGCCCGCTGGCATCCTTACCTAACTGAGAGTGTACTACAAGTGAAGTGTGTGAGTGCAGGCAGATAACCCCGCGTTCAGTCGTAAATAATACAGTGTCTGTTATACTGTCATAAACGTGTATTTCTTGCTTAGTAATTAAGGCCTGTTCAGCGTTCTCCTAAATTATGAAGATTTAAGTCAAACTGATGGGGAAAAATCGGCAGGTAGTAAATCTACTGGTCCGAACGACGGCGGATAAAATTGGCTAGCTGGTTGTCAAATTTTTCCGCATAAATATTTCTTTATTCACTAGGTTGTTGCCCGTAGCTTAGTTCATTTTTTTATATTATTATTATTCGAAAGTGATAGGTGATCCAGCCATGCCTTTTATTTGCATTACTCGCAAGTACCATTTGACCTCCTAATTTTCAAGAATGCTGCAAACTTAGTGAGAAATGTAATGGGATCATGACTATGGAAATGATTTAATCGTTTAATGATGGATTTCAGTTTCTTTCCTGAATAATTTCAACTCAGAATAATGTCTACAGTGCTGTTGTTGCATATTTCTGCAAACATTTCGATTGCAAAAAATAACTTACCTTTAAATGGATACCAGTTTGTTGAAATTTTTATCTTAATTTTCATCTCTTCGACTTTACAATGAATTGAAACATACTGTAGTTTATTCTTGAGAACATAGCCTGTAAAATATTAGAAATTCCATCAAATTTGTCCAGCAGATTTTGCATGAATTTATTTCAATGAAATATATAGGCAGACGAACAGACAACTTTTTTTTTATTATTTCTGAGATTTCCAATGCCACACCAAGATAAGTCATTATATTCATGTGATCTTGGACCGCATAGTGTTTGAGATTATTGAATTCACATCCAATTATTTTGACGTGAATTATTTCCAATGAAACAGATTTTACTACTCACAATTAAAATGTTTAGAGCTAGTAACTAGTAGAGGTGTAAACTCTACAATTACTAAATACTAATACTAAATTAGGTGTTTCTTCATGGGTCATAAATTATAGTTTTTTTAATGTGAAGTAGTGTAGCCACGACAACAGAGACAATATGCACGACAGTCTTCATGGTTTTGCTCTCGAGCTGCGCTCATGTTTTTGCTTTGAGCTGGTGTTCCTTTTCGTCGTTCTGGTGCTCTCGCTTGCTCGCGTGTTGGACTACGCCGACTTTCGTCGCTCGCCGAGGGACGCCGCTGCAAAAGCAAAGTTGCCGTCTGACAGTTAGGGAGACTATTTTAACTCAGACTGACAGCAATATCCACCGAGCTATAGGGTTTTACCGCCTCACGGCCTGCTCTACGAGCGGAACCCCCAGGCGCACTGTATAGGGTCACAATCAACTCTGATACCTATCAGGTGTAAACGAAAGGTTGGTGTGACAATCCTTTGACTGACATTCTGACGAAAATAGGCCGATATTCTTCTAACACAGACTTCAGCGGTACCACTATGGGGTTCCGCAGCCGCAGACGTAAATCCCAACAGGATCCACCTACACAGACAAGCACACAACACACAGACAATGTCATGCTACCGGAGGGGTCATGTCTAGCACTGCCTAACACTGATAATGAATCTGATGCAGAAGTAGACGCTACTGAATCACCTTCTATTGCCAACATCCCTACTGCCAACCGTTACGCAGTCCTGGACGGTGCCCCCCCCCCCTCACCCACCTTAACCACAGCGAGTTAGGGTCCCTCCCATCATCTGCTACCAAATATCAGGATACATGGCGTTCATAAAGGAAATAGAGCGGAGTCTGACTGGCGACCTCAAGACAGCCCACCGAAACAATAGTATAAAATACCAGGCAGCTAATCTGAAGAACTTTAAATTTCTCCTTCAAGCAATGAACAATAGATATCTCCCACTGATATCTCCCGTGAGGAAATCTATGACGACTTGATCGGGAAAAAGCTCCCGATCCACGATGTCCATCAAATGTCAACCGCTACTCCGGAAGGACTCCGAAAGCCGCTGCCATTGTTCTTAGTGCAGCTATACCGTTTCCCGGAAGTAGTGGAAATCTAAAACGTGGAACACATCCTGCGCCTAAAAGTCAGGGTGGAATCATACAGGACTCCAAATGATCCAATTCAATGCCATTCCTGCCGAAAATTTTCACATGGTTCCAAAAACTGTCATCTCACGCCACGTTGCGTGAAATGCGGGGGCAACCACCTCAGAAAATCGTGTAGTAAAAAACCTGAGGAACCACCAGAGTGTGCCAACTGTAAGGGCACCCACCCACCCACCCAGCCAGTTACAAAAAATGTCCAACATACCAGGAAATCTCAAAGAAAGGAATAGAATTGCAGAAAGCCAGAGAAGAGAGGAGGAAGAAACAGAAAGAAGGCGAAAAATCGTATGACCCATCTGCTGACAAAGGCAAGCAAACAAAAGAATTCCACCTGGAATCAAACCAATTTCCTCCACTTCCAAATCAACCCACCACAGCAGACCAGCCACCGCAGACCGAGCAACAAGCAGAGATCCCACCCAACAACAGTAGCACAACCACCAACAACAGAACCTAAACCAACAATGCCCCGACCCCTCCCACAGATGTAAATAGCGCGAGTTCCTCCTCGGAAAGTCCACCAAATGCCTCGCCCCTTTCAGGCCATACTTCTGTAAAAACCTACTACAGACCTTCACAACAGCTATAAACACAGAAGCCAAAATATTAGTACTTGTTAATGCATTCACCAGCTTTATCGATGGCGCCAAATAAATTAAAAAAATTAACTGTAATGACGTGGAATGCTGACGGTATTCTCGGCCAAAAACACACCCTAGAACGATTTCTAGATGAAAATGACATAGATGTTGCACTTATTAGCGAAACCCACCTGCGCTGAGGTCAAAGATTCCAGGTGAGAAACTGTGCTATATATCAAACAGACAGACAAAATCAAACAGGGGGAGGAACTGCGATCCTCACAAAAACAAGCCTTGCACACAGATCAATTGATTTACCTGCACTGGAGCGTGTCGAAGCTACGGCTGTTGAGGTCGGAATAAATGGGCAGGAAATTAGATTTGTATCAGTGTACCACCCACCCGGTCTTAAAATGCCGGAGACTGATTTGGTAGCACTGACCACAGCCGACAGAATAATCCTGGGGGGAGATTTTAACGCCAAATCTCTAGCATGGGGATACAACGCAAACAACAGCAGCGGTCGTACCCTTTATGACTTTGTTGGTAAAAACCCCTGGATGACTGTAGTGGTGCCTGACGAGCCCTCGCACTTTCCCAGGGACTCCAGATGCAGGCCTGATATTTTGGACATCTTTCTGCTCAAAAATATCACCTGGTCTGTAGCATGCACTGTTTACAATGACCTTGACTCTGACCACAACCCTGTGGTATTATGTATTGATATAGCCGTACGCCCAACAGAGAGTAAAAAATTCTCTCTAACCACCAAATGGCAAAAATACAAAGAATTAGTCAACACACACGTTGCAGGACAGACAGCTCCAAAAAGCAGCACCAAATTGACACACAAATTGATCATTTTGTCACTATTATTAACGAATGCGCGTACAACGCGACCATAAAAATAACACATGATCCAGGGAAAAAAGCCCTTCCTCCACACATTTCGGATCTTTTAAAACTTAAGAACTTTCATCGGAAACGTTG
The DNA here is from genome assembly GCA_031002005.1 of Vandiemenella viatica. NCBI lineage: Eukaryota > Metazoa > Arthropoda > Insecta > Orthoptera > Morabidae > Vandiemenella > Vandiemenella viatica. Next base: position 80,635,894 of record JARYHS010013630.1, read on the forward strand.
GCAAAAATATCGGGATCCAAAAGACCGTAGAACATCAGAAAGACTTGCACATGAAATCAGGTGGCACCTCCAGCAACACCGTGCTGAATGCTGGGACCACACTCTCCGGTGAGCTGAGCAACATCCCGATCTCTTCTGGAGACTAATCAAATCATGGAAGGGAGAGCCCCAGTCATTAAAGCCACAACATGGGCCAAATGGCATTGTATATACAGCGCTGGAAAAAGCAGAGGCCATGGCCGATACTTTGGAGCGTCAGTTCAAAGAATATGTCATTGATGACGAGGATAGCGACAGCCACGACGAAGTGCCTCGCTTTATAAGGCAAAGAACATGCACCTCTTTCCGTCCTGTGGAACCGTCCACAGTGGCCTCAATCATTCGGGCGCTTGGCAACAAAAAATCTCCAGGGCCCGTCGGCATCAAGGCCATTCTTCTTAAAAACTTACAACAATCTGTCATAAATTATCTCACACAAATCTACAACTCCTGCCTTAAATTAGCCTACTTTCCCTCCGCCTGGAAAATCACCAAAGTCATTACCTTACCAAACTTAATAAAAACAAACTCTTCCCTCAAAACTATAGACCCATCTGCCACCTCAACATCTTCGGAAAAATCCTAGAAATCCTAATCAACTCCTCAATCCAAAAGTTCCTTAAAGACATCATCATCCCTGAGCAATTCGGATTTCGTGCAAAGCACAGTACTACCCACTAAGTCGTCTGGCTGGTTGAGAAGATCTGTCGGGTGCGCTCCATCAGGCACCACACAGGCGCTGTTATGCTTGATATCGAGAAAGCTTTCGATCGAGTCTGATACGACGGGCTAATACATAAACTCCACACATATGGTTGTCCTGCCCATCTAATGAGAATGATTAACAGCTATCTTCGCAACAGAAAATTCCACGTCGTGATGGAAGGAACAGACAGCCAGTTCAAATAAATTGAAGCAGGCGTACCCCAAGGTTCGGTTATAGCACCAATTCTTAATAGCATATACACAAATGACATGCCACACCAACTTGGCGGCAAAATCACCCTTTTTGCTGATGACACTGCCATCTACAGATCAAGCCGAAATTAAAAATTTACTGTAGAGAAGCTGTCCCAACACCTCGCACTCATTAAACAATGGTGCAACAAGTAGAAAATCAAGATAAACACAGACAAATCACAAGCCATCATGTTCTCGACCAAGAGAACTGTTCCACCTGACCGTGTTTCACTTAACGGCACTGATCTCCCCTGGCGCGACACAATCAAATATTTAGGAATAACCTTCGACAAAAAACTGACTTGGGACACCCACATCCGTGACTCCTGCAACGCAGGCAAAGCCGGCTCTTCAACCTCTATCCCCTCCTCAAGGGGAACGGCCTCACTAGACAAACCAAAATGAAAATCTACAAGGCAGTAATCAGGCCAGCTATTTCATACGGGATTTGGGTTTTCCATGGTTTCCCCAAATCACTCCAGGCGAATGCCGGGATGCTTCCTTCAAAAGGCCATGGCCGAATTCCTTCCCATTCCTTGCCCCCATCCTTTCCCGTCTCTAAAAGACCACGTTGTTAAAAAGGGACGTTAAACTGTTAAAAAAAAAAAAAAAAAAAAAAAAAAAAAAATCTTTCATACGGCTCTGAGGTCTATAGTATGGCAAAGGACAGCAAAATGAAAAAGATACAGATAGTACGAAACAAGTATCTAAGAATTATTACTGACGCTCCCCGGTACATGACTAGCATGCAAGTACACCACGACCTAGGAATTTAAAAAATCACTGACTACATCAAGGATAAATCAACGAACTTTTTCCATAAAACTCACGCTTCTACCCATCAGCTTATTCAAAATCTAGGACTTGACATTTACGAAGCAAACTACAATCGACCAATTTCAACATTGACTAGAAACTACAAAACTTAAAAATGTTAAACAGACAATAACATAAAATACACTAAAAAAGTAACACTTCAGACTTGACTAAAACGACATTACAAACAACCCAAAACATGAAGGAAGGCAGAGGACCTAGAGTACTGGAACTTCAGGCTCAGACAGAAATACATCGTCGTCGTCGTCACGATAGTTGACGCACGCATGCGAAATCTAAAACTCTTGTCACTCGACGGCCAATAATTCCATTAGCATTTCCTTTTTTAATAGGTTATGGGAGGTAGCTTCCAAGCTATTTATTCTAACGGTGTGCTCTCGTACTTTCGTCTCGCGTGTTGTTCGCGAGAGCCGATCACCTCGGTGGTGGCTTTTTGGCGCGAACAAATTGTTTACAGTATCGCATTGGTTCAATATTTGAAACAGCGCGTGAGTGCAAACAGCAGTCCGTGTCAGGGCTCGTGCACGAACATAAAGTCAAAATTCACGACAAGGCGAAACGCAGGACGAGAGTGTAAATGCGGCACTGCGTGGTATCTTACATTCTGGTGGTGGTGGTGGAGTAGACGAGGCAGGGCGACGCCAGCAGCGCGCTCGCCACCCAGACGGCGAGCAGAGCAAGCAGCGCCCGCCGGCGCGTCATGCGGTGCTGCAGCGGCCGCACGATCGCCATGTACCTGCGGGGAACAGACAGTATGAATATTCTAAGTGCTCTAACAGACAGCGAGACATCACGATAAACTAAACTTTTGAAGAAATGCAATGATCAGTACTGGAGGGAACAATTACAACTCGAGCATGGTGGGTGAGCGGTAACGATCCGAACTTACATTCGGGAGGACGTGGGTTGAAACCCATTCCGGCCATTCCGAAAGAATCTTCTGTATGTTTTAAACTAGAATAAAATCCTTACCGGTTTTACTTCCTCAAAGAACCACCATACTTCAGGAATAGAATATAGTTGCTTACGAAACTTCTGGTCTGTGCATTAACCAAAAAATGAAGTTTCTCACCTTGATTCTTGTTCACGTGAGTTGACTTGTACCTACGTGGAAAGAATCAAGTCATTAATAACATTTAAGGCTCTTTCCCTTCGGCCGTGGCCACTTAAAACCTTCTTTTGAAATGTACAAAAGGTTAAAAGGAAATCTCAAAACCACCAAATCATAACAAATAGTTAGAGAGTTAGTGATTTTTCACATACATACCGAGAGTGGTGGTGTAAGAGTTAGCGTTCTGGCATCGCATTCTGGAGGACGCCGGTTCGAATCCCCGTCCGGGCATCCAGATTTCGGTTTTCCATGTTTTCCCAAATCACTCCAGGCAAATGCCGGTATGCTTCCTTCAAAAGGCCATGGCCGAATTCCTTCCCATTCCTTGCCCCCCATCCTTTCCCGTCTCTAAAGACCTCGCTGTTAAGAGACGTTAAGAAGTTTAAAAAAAAAGACAGCAAAAAAAAAATAATCATGCCTTTGATTTCCATAGCAATATGAAAAAGATTGTGTTATAAAATAAAATTAAAAAAAAAGAATTGCGAGTAAATCGGTGTACCAATTTTTTAGTCAAACGAGCATTCCCTTTTATATTTATATAGATCCCACCGTTTGTCGAATAAAAAATAACTCAGAAATTCTATGTAGACATAAACACTTTTCCAAGATTAAAGCAAAAATGTTACAAATAAATAAAACAAAAATATTGTATACTGCGTGCATTAACCGACAGCCTCATTCGTAGTTGGGCGCCTCCAAAACTCAACTTTTAATTTGTCTCTGCCTCACGATATTACTGCTCTGTAGGATACGGAAAGTATTATAATTTTCATAGCGTAAGAGGGTTGTTTTAAATATTTCCATTCATTGTACTTTTTGTTTTTAAAAATAAAGACAGAGATTTTTTATTGTTCTTTTGTAAGCTCTGACTGATAAACATTCAGAAATCCCAAAAGTTTAGAGTTTCATATAATGATCCAATTATAGGTTGCTTTTGTGCCTTTTCACTGTCTGTTTACTGCAGTGTGGTAGGCAAGGACGTTTTTAGCGTTATTACTCTACCATATGTGCCACGCGTATAATCTGCACGTTGCTTCCAAATACTAGTTAGTCCTGCGAAAATTGAACACGAACCCTTTGATGCAACATTAATTCAGACATCACTCATAGAGATTTGAAGACCATTAGACAATTCATTGATGTCGTAATTATCCTCTGTCAGCTTGCCAAGGCACTACTGTCTATGCTGTTTGTGTATGGGTCAAAACTAATCAATATTCCGTCCTCTTGGTATCACAGTTTAACTGCATCTCGCTACTTCGCTCCTGTTGATTATTAATGACATATAGAACGATATCCGGACTCTGTAGTTGTTATTCTACTGTCCTTTTCCGCCAAGTTCAATAACATCCATCACTCTAAACAGAAAAATGTTCAGACCTAGTTTTCACTTAATCTACTTAAACTACTTGTCACCAGTTTAAAATGTGACGGGATTAATTCTCGAATTGCAGACTACTTATCAGAGAAAGTAACGATTGGTTCCTTGCCTGGCCGATGCTATTAATTCTTCCAGAAATGATACTTAAACACTATGAAGTTGTTATTGAGTGACTGGTTATATCTCTGCAATATATTTCAGGACTGCCAAACTCTTTAATTTAATTATAATGGAGAATATATCACAGTGAAAATTTCCCTGCTCACTTACTTTCGCATTTCATGAATTTTAAAATTTTTCCATTACAATTTATTAGCCACCTGCTTTCTTCTTTTATCAATGTCTATTTTAAATCCTTTCAGTGTTTCAGGTAAACTGTTTTAGTATTTATTTTGGTATTATATTTAGGTTCCTGACCTCCTTACTTACAGAAGAAAATGTTCACACTCCCTTACGCTTTAAATTAAGTGCGAGACTGTACGCGTGGTCATTTTTTTTGTCTTCCACGTATTCCTCCTATATACATCCAGGTCTAGGAGTAAAAATACGTCCTACGAACTTCGAACACACTCTTCACCTTCCTTGTCTCTTCCAACAGCCGCCAACCCCACTTTCTTTATCATGTCAGTTAATGATTTTGATTTGCGGTAATTTCCACAAATGTTCTCTCCAATTCTTCTATTTGATACCCACAATGTGGATTTTGTACTACCCTATCGTACGTAAGCAGTGGCCTGACCAAGGATCTGTATCTCATTTCCCTCACTTCCCTTGTCGTCCTTTCCAGTAGATGCAGAATTTCGAATGCTCTCCCTACAACCTCCCAAACTGAGTTTATCATCTACTCTTACGTCACAATTGCACTTGTTTCTTAAAAAGGGAAGTTCTATTGATGTTGAACTTATTTTTTAATTTACATTTCTGATAAAAATGGAAGTTCTAATGATTTAAGACTTACCCAAAATTACCTCATCAGTTCAGGTCCACTTACCGTCAAATTGAGTGTGTTGTAGCTATGGCAGAATATTCTGTCTGCGTCTCCAGTGCAAACAATTCCTTGTTAATAAATAACTACGAGGGAAGAAGTTTGTGTTTGCGTAACATTATGGCTGTAAACAGGAAGCACTACAGACAATTTGCGCACAAATTGGCAGCCCCCTTATAATAGTCCTGCGTTGTAGGTGCGTATAAAATATGAATTACCAGCTCCAGTTTATTCATGTTCTGTGGCTTCTCTCACGCCGAAGTATGGAGAACTACATCCTTGCATTTGAAAGGCTACTTAACTACGCTATCAAATATTTCGATAATAATCAGTTCACGTTAATGGGTCTATTACAATAATTTTATAAATAATTCCGTCGAAAATAACTATTTTGGTGAATTTTGTTTTTATTTGATTCCCCAGACGCATTTCACGTTTGTGGTGTAGGGCATCTTCAGTGGCTATAAAGTGTTTTTACATGTGTATTATATAATGTCTACAGTATAATATTATTGCTCAATAACTGCGGAACTATAGCCTATCACCAGATTGATATGGGTCTATTACGGCCACATAATTTATTTTAGTGTAGGATGCTCATAACTGTAGCTGACTATAAAGAATATTCGAGAAAGAATTATTGAAATCTAAATTTTGTCTGCAATAACGTGTGTTTTAATAACACCAGAAGCCATTCAATATAATTTAATTGTTGAGTCAGTTAACATTATGAGAGTAAAATAAATTGGAAATGCCCATTAGAGTGGGAGCATGCGATTTAGCACCATCCCACTTCGTCGGGGAGGTACAAGGGGACCAATTTGAAATCCAACCGTCTTTTTTGCTGTTTTTAGGCGGTTTTCCACAGTCACCTAGGCGAATGGTTGAACAGTCTCCGGATTATACACTTCTCACAGACAAAAATAAACTTGTCATACTCAATCCGAGTTACATATTTAACAGACAAATCGCAAACTCAACATCCCAGAATTGAGTAAGTTGACCCTAGGAAGGCGAAAGATGCGGGAGTTGAAACTCGATCAACCTGCGTGGGTCCCCAGCCTCTAAAAGCCATACGCTTAAATTCATATACTCTTTACCTTTTTTACTTATTCTTAGATATAAAAATTGTACGAGCCACGTCCAGAACTATCTGATTACCTACTACATTAAAATCGTACATCGCTCCCTACAGTTAGGTTCTTCTACGGCGTTTCCTGTTAAGAAATATTATAAAACTGGCTGTGCCCGTTGTTTCGTCACGCGGGATTTGTGATTTGTGCTGTTACTTCACAGATAAACTATCAAAGAAACATGGGATAGGCACCTAAAACCAGAGGTCTCCATGCTTTAATTTATTTGCACGAATATTTGATGATGACCCATAGACACAGTTCATTATTATTCACATCATTTCTCTGCAAGCAATTATTTGAAATGGTGGAACCTGGTGGGTGTGCGAACAGATTGCTTTATTTGTATAAAAATAAAATGTGATATAAATTCCCTAATAGAATCACAAATTCAAACATATCAACATCGCATATATATTCACTCATTGCCGATAAGCATTTCGCCCGCAGGAACCCTGTACCAGGCAATATATAACTTCGTGTGGTTTCAAAGACATGGTGACGAAGGTTTCTACTGGTTGCGCTATGAGCATCTACCGAAGCCACAAAATCTATCCTGCTTATAGCACCTATAATTTAACGTGGAATCCAAAAGCACGGAGCATCCTAGCAGCTTCACATTGTGAATGTTAATTTCAAGGCCTCTAAAAATTCCTGCAAAAACCGGGATTCGTTCCGTGACCTTCCATACTCGGAGTCACGTGCTATAACCACATAAGTTCGCTGGGCAGGAATTCCAAAATTTACGATTTTGTTCTCGTATCATATAAGTTAACAGATGAGACAAGCTATCACAATGTCAAATGGAATTGAAATTCGTTCAACAATTAATGCGAGAAGCGCGCATAGGTAGACAAAAATTGAAACTCTATGGTTTCGTACTTTGTGTCATGGAGAAGCATGTGATATTCAGAATAAAAAGTATTCTATATCCACATTGGTGGCACTGGCAATAAGTATGTGAAGTTCGTTGAAATCCATTCATTAATTTCTGCATGATACGCGGACAGCCCAAAAAAAAATACGGTTTTGGAGTCTGTGTCATATGGAATTTGTAAATATTCTAGATAAGCTATAATTGTGTGCAGTTTAATTAAAATCCATCTTTTAGTTTCTGCTTGATACGTGGACAGACCGAAAAAAATCTATATTTTACTGTTTTGGCTGCTCTGTCGTTAGCAGTGTCCATTGTAACTACTTTTTTTCGATAAAAAATTAATGTACAGATATAACTTTTGTTTAGTCTTTTATATGTAACTGCCATTAACTCTTTACACCCATCATTTCCAGATTGACTTCGACGTTAAATTTCAGACACCTTCATTTAGTCGTAGATTTAGAGCTGAAATATATTTAATTTAAGTACGGTGGAGTACACGCTCCGGTGGCAATTTCCTTACACACTCTTTTTCCCATTTCTGTACCCACCTAGTTTTGCCCTCTACAAATTTAAACTTTAAATTCTTTCAACGTTTTTGGTAAATTATTAATCGTTTCAGATGCTTACGTTTGTCAGTACCAAACGCCACTTCAGTAAAATGCTTTACTCCATACATACAGCTATTAATTTTCTTCCATTGATAGTGTTTTTTATTTATCTAGTTCCCTTCTTCTTCAACGTATTTGGTATACTGAAAGCAGGTAACAGTTCTCATATTTGATGGATTCTGCTTTCAACAGACGTCTGAAGACTTTACTTTTACGAAAAACTGTTATCTCACTTGTCTTGACGTATATTCGATTTAATCTATACTATTATAAATCTGTAAGCTAGCTGCGCGTGTCCGAGAGGTATGAACAAGTATCACTCAAAAACTACCACATCAATTTGGATCGAGTTTTCAAATTTTAAGTGCTAATGGTCCTGGAAGTACCGAGGGATGGAGCAAGTCACTTCCAGACGGAAAAATGATGGGCCATGGATCACACAGTATTTGAGATCGTCACTCCTTTCAACAAAAATTGAAAAAGGTCACCTTACTTTTCTTCGGGTTAATATTTGTTTCTTGACATCGGCTATTTCTTCTTCTCTTCGATATCGGCCATCTAAAGGACTACGAAAAGTAATCCCGTGCATTCATTTCAATCCTTCTTTTCTTGGCTTCCAATAGTTTTTCATCCTTTAACTTTGCTATTTCCTCCTTTCTTCAGTCCATATGTTATTACATTTTCTCTTCACCTGGCAACCCTTGAAATTTTGGATCAATATCCTGAAAGTTGCTCTGTCTTGTATTAAACCTTCTGTTATTGATCTCAATCATATCTTTCTTTACTCCTTGGATCCACTGGTTACCTTCTTACTCTTTTAAACATGGTTGAAAATTCTTTTTGTAAGTCTGTTGTTATCCATTCTCATTATGTGACCAAAAACCTTCTGATCGTGTCTGACATCATTTCAATTTCTTCTTCTTTATGTAGATCTTTATTCCTCCGGTGTCTAAACTCGCCATTTTAAATTTTTAGTGGTCGCGAAATTTTTCTCTTGATTTTTCTTTCCCTTTTTTCTATCTCTTCTATTTTTTCATAGAGAACAAGCATTCTGAGGCGTACAGACCTTCTGGTTTGATTACTGTGTTGTGGTGTTTCATTTTAGTTTTCCTTGAGATAATCTTTTTATTGTATGTTTCTTTAGTCAGTTGATATGCAGTTTTCATACCAACTGACTCGGGTATTTATTTATTCAGTTCTAGGAAATTTAAAACATTACAATTATCGTAATACGTCAGTTAAATATAATAAGCGAAATAAATATTTAAATTATATAAACATCTTTGTACTTGACAAATCATCAAAGATCATGCTACTATACAAACATTCATACTCTGTTATGTTATTCTCTACTTTCTCTAATACATCAAATGGAAATAAACATAATACGTTAAGTTAACAACTAGATTATAAGGCAAAATTCCATCTGGAAAACAACTGTTGGTGTTAATTTTCTTTTATTCCCATACGCGTTTCGCCCTTATGGTGTGGGGTATCGTCAGTGGCCGCGGATTTGTTTTACATGTGTTTCATTAAATTTGACAAAGAAATTTATAAATTATTATATACATATTTACATCGTACTTACAGCTAGGGTGATTATATCTACATGACGATCTGGAACAGCACTTTATGCATCTTTACAGATCTTTTTCACAATTAGAAACAACTGTTTTACACCTATTTCTGGATTATATCCATTGAAACTGCAAACTTCTTGCTGTGTTTGTCTGCTATATAACAGACATGTTGTTTTGATGAAATTCAGTGCTACCAACTTTGTTTTCTTTTGTTTGTTATTGTATCTGTGTTGCTCTTTTAAATTACTTCTCTGTTTTCATCAGCTGTTTTGTGTGTGTGGTGGGGGGGGGGGGGGGCGGGGGTGGTGGTTATTTTTATTGCGTTGAACAGTTTGTATTAGTTTTCCTGTGTAGTGTTTATTTTTAGTGAGTAAAACAGTGTTTTATTTGTTAAATCGGTGAATTAATTCCGATTTGGATCAACCAGCTCAAATTTTTCAGCAAGACAACTGTCTTCTAGAAACATTGTTTTAAAATGGAGTACGTTTCTTTTTATCAATGTATAATGCTCCAAAACTGGAATACATCATATACGCAATTTATCAACTCAGTTAAATTCAACAAACCAGTCCAGTTATCAACTCTTACATCTACAAGTGCAGCAGCTCAACAACACATCAATCGTGTCTACTATCGGATCTAAACTTGGATAGGGAATGATTTAGATTGACAGAAATGGGGTTGGATGTTCCGAAATGAAGTCCTGAAACCAACAACAATATTACTAGGTACCACCAGTACCAGAAGAACTGTTCAATACGGTATAATTCCAATGAAGGCTGTGGTTCTATTTGAGAGTGCAGAATAGTAGGGCTGCAATGCTCCTAAGTTTGTGTTCAGTGCGATGCCTCAATGCTTCATTATATCCAAATGATCTGGATGTAGAAAATAGATATGTACTGTAGCTGAAGTCCTTGAAGCTTTAGAACCAAACTTAAGGGACGACGACGATGATGATAATGAATTAGAAATTCATATTGAGTGGCAACAAGTGGGATAGGTTGACAAACATGAAGTATATTGAGCTGCATACATGATACAAACAGCAACAACAACAAAATTCTCTATATATTAAAACTTGAATTGTGATAGATTTACGATAAACTTCTAGGAGATAAAAATAAAATTAAAATGCTTTTAAACTATTCCATTTAAATATCTTATTATTCAACAAATGTATGGTTTATAAATAATATAATATAATACCCATAAATACAATTTACTAATTAGTAAATAACTATAGTTTATTCATAATTACATCATTATTAATAAATGTTTAACTTTATAAAACGTACAGCGTATTGGCTTCTACAATTAGCGTATTGTGCAGGCATCCAGATTTGGGTTTTCCATGGTTTCCCAAATCACTCCAGGCAAATGCCGGGATGCTTCCTTCAAAAGTCCATGACCGAATTCCTTCCCATTCCTTACCCCCATCCTTTCCCGTCTCTAACGACCTAGCTGTTGAGAGACGTAAAGCAGTTTAAAAAAAAAAAAAAAAAAATTGTGCAATAGCATTATCGTCCGTGCGGCTAAGCGCTCCCCACTCTCCACGCACTATCTCAAGAAGGGTTAAATCTATGAAATACTGTATATAACGAAATTTGTAGAGAATTTAATGGTCTACAACTTTTCCCATAACTCAAAATAACATTTAGAGTAAAGGAAACGAAATATTTACAAAAAAAAAAAAAAAATTAAAAAAAATAAAAGTTTTTTGTTAAATTTGACCTTAAATATCTTGACTAGCATATATGAGATTCTATGAGACTTTTGAGCCAACTTATAAAATGTCATAACAAAGGTTTAGGCAAAATTACAGCTTGTTATCTTTCATTCTGAGGTTGAATCCATATTCGACTGAACTATATCTGCATTATCACAAATGTAAAACGCACTAGCGACACTTCATTTTAAGACTAATTAGATATCTTAGATTTTTGCTAAAGGTATTTTATATTCATCTCAAAATTGTCGCACAAAGGTTCTTCGCACATTTAGTTATCTTGGATTAAAGTTATATATACTTTTTCCTTCTATTCATTAACTGAGTAATGGTTCAATAAAATTTATCATATAATGATTCGGTGATTCAGTACTACTAGATAATAAAAGAAAAATAAATGTTTGGTTATGTTATAATCGAGAATTTGACGGATAACTTTTGTTTGAACGTAAATAAAAGAAAATGAAAACTTAAGATTACAACGGTCATAATGACTAAATTTAAAAACTGAAACTGGTGCAGGAGGTAATTTAAGTAATTTCTTTTACTGAGGCAATAAACCAATAAATTACAATATTCTGAATTTGCTGTATGAAGGTGAAATAAGCTACGAACTTTAGATAGACCTTTAAGATTGGTACATTGAAGGTCATTGGCAGTTTCCTGCTAGGACGCTTTCTGCTGTAGGAACTTGCACAGAAAGGAAATATTTATGCATCCCGATAGACATAAAATGTGATTGATGTCACTTAATTATAAAACAGGTGTTCCATTTTCGATTAAAAAAAAAACTGAAGTTAGTTCACAATCCAAAGATTACTTGGATCCTCCCTTCCTTTCCTCAGGGACCTACAGCTTAAAGTGGAATCAGAGACATTTAGCAACCTGGCCTACCTCATTTAAACAAAGAACAGCTCGTAAGGATTCATGGCCACGGAGTGATTCAAACCTCGGACCTTGAATTTAAGGGCGATCGTTTTATTCATTATGCTAATATACAGCTCCCATTTGTGATATAAGCCTCCAAGAAGGAACAAGCAATTTTTTACTTCTTATGAAGACAGTGCTCTTGTGACATTTTTGAGTGATGAATCTTGGATCACTAATATTACTTTTTAACACCAATTCGATAGCGATTTCACGGAGCGAAGTGCACTGAATGCTCGATTACGTATCTCTGCCTTTTCCGAGTGAAAAGACGATGAGTTCGAAAGTCGGGACAAAAAGTTTACGCAATCCACAACTTCGAGATCTGTCAGATCATATCAGTAACTGATGTTTCCAGCCACAGCAGACCACATTAATTTCTGTCCTTGCCGTCAACAGTACCTGTTACCGACATTCATTAAACAACGCTACCCAACCTGACATTCTGGGTATCTTCGCAGCATCCAACTATCTGACTGACTTTGTATGATCTGTCCGATTTGTGACCACACTGCGTAAAACCAAACATTGACGCATCGCACCTTGCATTTCAGTTAACTAATCTCGTACACTTAAATGCTCCCTGTTTTAACATATTTTCATCATAAAATATCCGTCTTTATAACAGTCCATTCTGTATTCACCCATTAACTATTTGATTAAATGCGGCTGACAATGAAATGCTATGCATTGATTTACTTTGATTCGCTTCTTACCCCTATTAAAATTTTTAAATGGTTTTCTGGGTAAGAATGAAATTTAAAGCGTGAAAGAAAAATAATATCGTTCTAAAATAGATATGGAAGTGGATAAAATAGTATAAAATGAATGAATGTTGTGGGACGTTACCTCAGTTGCAATTAATTAATTTGTATAAAAATTTATAATACGTCAATGCAATAGAATTTTTTTTATGAACATGAAATAGAATTTATTTCCACTGAACTCACATTGTTTCGACACTCAAATTTTAACAGACAAAACGTACAAATGTCACACAGATTCCTCCGAAGTTGCTCAAAAATGGAGTGAAACGCGTAGGGAAAAAAAAGTTGCATCAATATTAATTTTATACAAAAAATGGTATTGAGCATTATGAAACCTTTGAGATAATGATGTAAATTTATAAGCATTCTAAAATTAATTGTGATTTACTGTTTTATAAAGAAATTTTCTATCATAGTATGATACTGATGTTTAAAAATGGTTACAAAAATATGTTTTTAATAAAATACTGAAAAATAATAATGAAAATAATCAATTAATTAGTATGACTTTTAGCACATTAACTAAAATAATTTGAACGATTTGTCTTGATACGTAGCCAAACAGTGAAATTACTCCAATGGGACGCATTTGTCGTGAAAAATCTGAGCCACTGTCTGTGCAGAGAGCAGTGGGCACTCGTGCCTGAAATAACTAAGAAACGTTGAGAGCCCTTCGTTTGAGTTATGAACAGTCATGTGGAGCGTCTAGTCATAGCAGTCATGAGAGTCTTCTTCGAAGTTTCTATCATACAAGAGGCACCGGTTTCAGGTCCAGGTCCAGCACTCCGATGCAAGGACGTAGGCAGGATTAAGACAAAACAAGTAAATGTACTAGTTAAAAATGATTTTACTTGAAAAAAAATAAACAGTCACTTAGTTTATTTAAGCATTAGTTCTGGCTAAATTTTGATGAAATTTATCTTTTGGTATTGAAAGTGGAAATTTTTATTTTCGTATACTTTTCGCTCGACTACTTGAGTTAGGGAGGCAGAGTGGAGCAATAGCCCCATCCTGCCACACCCTGGCTACGCTCATGGTCCGATGTCTGATTGGTATGGATTCCAGAATTATTCTTCCTGAACAGCCTGATTATGCCGTCGACGAGCTCGAAAGTGTAATCTCTTTAATTCAGCGGTTTAGACTAAGTTCGGTGTCAATTTCGTGTTGGAATTGTCAAGGCTCTTAATCCGTGGTCCACTGAGGTTTGATATTATTCACATTTCACCAAACATTGTGTTGAATATTATAAGCTTTCACCACTATCCTGGCAGTAGTAAGTCAAATATAAGCTCTCCACCTAATTAGTATGGCTAGCCAACTGCCGGCATTTACCAAGACAGCCCTCAGAGATCTACGTAGATTATTAATATTACCACACTAACTGATGATACGGATGACTTAGGCACATTTTTCCTTCACTCAACACTTGAGAGCCGTCAGATTAGAAAGTTTTTGATTAATATAGTTAATTATGCAACTGCCAACAAACGAAAGGTATTGTTACGAAGTAACAAATGAAAATGCACTGTTCTGCTCAAAGACTTTTTTACACTCATATAAGATCCAGACAAACTTCCTTACAAATTTAATAAACTGTTACAGCTTCCTTACAGTGAGGCACAAACTCGCGTCGCGTAACACACCCGCCTTAGAAATATAATAGTGTATGCTCGTTGTGTAGTTTGCCGTGTAGCCTACCATATAGTGTAGTCAGACTATTACCCAGAAATAGAATTTAAAACTCTTGAATTATTTTTTAAAAAGTGTGTAAACTATAATTATCGTTACATATAACCAACAGAAAAAAAAAGGAATATTAGGCGCCATAATTTTATGGCCGTTTACATGTTCAACAATTAAACAGTAACAGGTTCAAAAAATAAATTTAAATTTTCTTTTTAAAAATCCATACTCCACCACGTAAAGCGTGACGGGAGGATATACTAACAGCGTTCTCTCACTGCATTACAACTTGCGGAACTGGATCGACACTCTCTACAAACAAGTGACCTAACACATAAATTGCGTTTGTAAGTGGTTTGATATTCCAGATGAGTAATAAAATTCTTTTAAATATTCATAAATATTTCTAGATATTCCGAAATGACACCCGTTTCATTATAGAAGATTTAGTGAGTTAGCGAGCGGTCTGGTGACTCAGTTGTTAAGGTGTCTGCTTGGGATCCTAAGGTTTCCGATTCGATTTCCTGTCTCGGCGGGGATCTTCATAGCCCCTTAACCCGAGCTTCACCTCCGACATTGCTTGCTGTGTAATGTGCAGTACGCTTCCGTGGTTCCGATTCCACGTTAAACTGTAGGTCGCCTGTAGGCGGTAGGACTACCGGGTTATGTCGACTACGACAGGGGCGGAAAGCGGAGACAATAGAAACCCTGTCACCAGGTCATTACGACCACACGGAATTGTTATATGTTATAGTAAGTTGACGCTAATAAACTACTAACAAATTATTGTTATCAACAATGTACGAGATTCAAGTGATATGTATCGTTAAGAAACTTACACATGTGTAGTTTTAGAAACAGTAGACTTTCCTTAAAAAGACGTTCATTGAGTGTTTATAAAGCATATTAGAAAGCGTTAATAAGACACTTAGTGACAAGATGACACCAGTGCGGTATAAAAAGCTCTCTTACAAGTACGTTCCGTCTGACATTACCAATAGACACCAATCTACAATCTTATCAAGCCTCAGTTGTATTACAAAAAGGGGGTTTGTGTCATATCGCTTCACATGATTAGACTTGCTATTGAAAATTGGCCTTTGTGGCGAAATTAATATAATTCTTTTTTTCCGCCACAGTATTTCTGCAATAAAAAGTGATGTTAACTTCGTTAGAGATTAGAACCATCTCCGTAATATATTGCTGAACTCTACAAATTTTATTCGCAAGTGATGGATCAACGATTACTACAGGCTATCTTGGGAATTTCCCCGTTTAGCTCAAGGTCACACCATAAGGGCTTTGTATCCTGTCCTGAGGAACGTCGTGGTTTTTCTTTCCAGAGTGCGATGTGCGCTCTCACTGGTTCCGTAACTAACACAACAGTAAACTTAGGAATGAGATAGGTACACTACTTATTACAATATTGTTATGAGAGGTATGACCACCGTATCAACTTACGTAATGATTAACTGCAAACAGTTTACATATTTTTGAGATTGCGTTGGGCTCACTTTTCGATACTCGCTTCGCGGAATCGGTTGTTAGCATAACTGTTTATACCTGACTCGTTATCTCCCAGGCGGAAATGAAGCAACCAACGGCTTAAACGATTGGGATGGTGCGTATCACATCTATTTCATGGGTGAGCGGTTAACGCTCTGGCCTCGCATTAGGGAGGACGGAGGTTCGAATTCCCGTCCGGGCATCCAGAT
Organism: Vandiemenella viatica; assembly: GCA_031002005.1. NCBI lineage: Eukaryota > Metazoa > Arthropoda > Insecta > Orthoptera > Morabidae > Vandiemenella > Vandiemenella viatica. The sequence goes on from JARYHS010013630.1 coordinate 80,652,226, forward strand.
TTGGGTTTTCCATGGTTTCCCCAGAACATTCCAGGCGAATGCCAGGATGCTTCCTACAAAAGGCCATGACCGAATTCCTTCCAGTTCCTTGTCCCCAGTCCAATCCCGCCACTAATGATCTCAACGTCGACGAGGCATAAGGCCAGAAGGAAAAAAATAAAAATAAAATACATAATAACTATTTCACTGAAGGCTTGGTTCCCACTTACGTAATTCTAAATATACAGCAGAGAAAAATAACAAAATTATATATTTGTGAATAGTACCTCGTGCAATTGGGTTTCCGTATTCTAAAGACCTTCTCAGATATCTCGTGAGTAGTAAGTCAGACGGCCGTTACTTAACAGGAAATGAATGTTTGGTTAACTTTAAGACTAGGTAGCAGACTTCGTTCCACAGCACTATAACGCTGCACCACGTTGCTGTTCGTACGGCTGGTGCAATCAAATTTGTTATTTGGGTGAACTTTAAATTAAGAGAATTTTCTGTGAATATTGTTAATATATTGCAAATAAAAAAAAACATTCGCCGTTTGCTCGCAGCTCACAAACTACGAGTAACTATTTTTAGCATTTGCCGTTTTAATACAGGTTATGGTTGATATTGGAGACAAATATTAAACTGGTAGATTCTTGGCTGTCCGGGTGGCGCCGCGTCATGTTTCTTGAAACCGACGTTTCGACTCTCATTCTGGGGTCTTCTTCCAGGACTGTTCTGGTGATTATGTTCTAGAACATAATCACCAGCCCACAAAAATAGAGTCAGACATGCAAATACTAACCATTAATAACAGCAAACCACAACTACTAACATTTCAGGAAAACTACCACATCCACAAAACACTGGCAGAAGAAAAGAACATAATAAACGAATACACGAACCTGACGGACACAACACTATACGCAGTACTCAAAAACAAATAATAAACACAACCATACACCACAAAAGGACACAGCCGATAATAATAATACACCAAACTAAGCACGAACACATATTTAAAGCGCGCCATCCACCGAGTAAAACGGAAGACAAACGGTAAACAAACCTGCTAATCAGCGATGTACAGTAACTAACGTAAGACATCAGATCTCAACGTATTACAGTGCTACGCAAATAATCGCTAAAATGCAACCAACTTGTGTAATATATACTGCAGTTACAAACATAACTGATGCTAAAAGGCTGTACAATTATAAGAATATGGGACCAAAGAAAAATGTAAGTAAGCTTAAATCTATAACCCACAATTTCCATGTTTCAATTGTAAAATAGAACAAATGTAATTATATGTATAAATACCTACAGACAGAACCGCTGAAGATGCTTCGAAAATGAAGCGAAACACGTTCGGAAAATAAAACAACAATTTCAATTGCTTTGGCGTTACAATTATTCATAAAATTGATCCTATCGCAATTGAGGAAATGGCCCACAATATCCAGATGTTATACAGATTTCGTTTCCCATGCTTTCTGTAAATCGCTGCAGGTGAATGTCTGGATGGTTCCTCCAAAATGCCATAGCCGAATTCCTTCCCGTTCCTTGCCCCCAGTCCTTTCCCGCCTCTAAGGACCTCGACGTCGACGGGGCGTAAAACCAGAAGCAAGTAAAAAACTAATGACTTCGAAAAGTCATTGAAGTAAACGTATCAGCTGACGTCTCAGAAGACAGAATTCGATCAAAAGGAGAGATGGGGGGGGGGGGGGAATCTGTAAATGTGGGCAATGAATAGAAATAGTGACGGCTCTAGTGTTTTATAGATCTTTGAAAAATTATGTTGCAAGTAATAAGAACAAGTAACCAACCGCTTTCACAATTTCAAAATCCAAATAGTAGAAGACACAATAGTCTACGTCACGTACTACCATCCAGTTAATTCACAGATTTGTATTTAGAACTATTTCTTTGAACTTATTTTGTATATACGATGGAACAACAGTCGCTTGCTGCAAAAATCTATTGCAATGTTATTTTCAGCTATTATGAAATAGGCACTCTGCTCCACTATTTCCCAACGGTGCCCCACATTCCCGCACGCATTGCTACGGCAGCCGTTCATAACCAATTGGATTTATTACAGATAATAGCTGTCACACCCATTAGGATGTAATTTACTCTGTATTAAGAGCACTTACTGTAAAATAATAATATACGCAAAATAAAACGTTTTACTCGTTTCTCTCGCAACGTACAAAACATTTTATCGTATTTCAATAGTTCCATTGTTGTAAGTTTATACATGAGATTTGTTAAATGCTGTAGTAGATAAATTTCATATTGTCAAGTAACACTATATTTGAGATAGACCTGATAGAAAAATTTGTCTAAAATCAACTTTGACTCTCACTACGGTCTTTTATTTACCAGCAAAAAAGAAAGGCAGTTCTGTACTAGAGGACTTTTAAATATTGATCGAATCTATCGATACATTACGTTAAATCTCTAGAAATAAGTTTTTTCCCACGATCTGTTCTGAGATTAAAACCTAGTAGACTATAATTTTACAAAATTTTGAGTACGATATTCTGTTTTATGTCAAGGAAATACATTAATCTGAAAAATTTGAAGTCAGAAACTTATTCCCTTTACAAGCTAGAGGCTTGTTACCGATATAGAAGTGGCAATAATAACGCTCTGATGCCTTCATGAATGCAAAACTGTTTAACGCAACACACGCGCGTAGAAAAACATTCTTATGAAAACGACGTCATACCGGAATAAATCACAAAAACTTAAAAAAACGAAAGCAAAAAGGAAAAAGACAAAGAAATTCGGATGAAATATCTAAATATTTATTTTACACGCGCAGCGTATATTCTTTGTTATTACAAGTGGAGAAAAGAAACATAGAAAGCAGAAGATCTTTCTGTAATCAAATATTATGACCAGTGTTTCAGTTTTCCTGTCTGGGACATTCAATATCCGTTGTTTCATTTAAGACTCCTCCAAGTACCGAATAATATGACCTGAATCTATTTCTTTTATAATGAACATATAATTTACACTGAAGCGCTAAAAGCCATGGGATAGGAAGCTGCAAATATCCAGATGGCGGTAGCACCACGGAAGAAACGTATAAATGTTCCGTGTAGTGTCGGGGCTTTCATTTCTACATTTTTGAGTCGTGTGAAAGGTGTTCTAACGTGATCATGGCCACACGATATGAATAAACAGACTTTGATGGTAGTTGGCGCTAGAGGCATGGGGCATTCCATTTAGAAAATTGTTCGCGAATACAACGCTTTTCGATCACTAGTATCAACAGTATGCCATGAATATGTAATTTCCGGCATGGACAATACAGTAGCCGACGACCTCAACTTAATGACGGAGACCAGAGAAGTCTGTGTCATGGAATCATTGTCAAGAATAGGCAAAACTGCTCCAAAGAACAAAAACTCTAAATGTGGGATGTACTACAGACGTGTACGCACGGACAGAGCAGCGAAATTTGGTACTGATGAGAGAAAACCGGCGCGAGTGCCTCTGCTAGCAAAACGCCATTGGCTACAGTGTTTCTCTTGGGCATGAGAACGTGTCGGTTGGACCCTGGATGACTGGAAAAAGGTTGACTTGTCAGATGAGTCATGATTCCAGCTAGTAAGAGCCAGTGGCTGGGCTCGAGTATGATACAGACCCTGTGAGGTCATAGACCCAGGTTGTCAGGAGGACACTGTGCAAGTTGGCGGTGGATCCATCCTGATAAGGGCTGTGTTTACATGACATGGAATGGAACCCCTACTCAAATTGAACATACTATTGAATGAAGATGATTAAGTTCAACTATTTGGAGACCATTTGGAGCCTTTCGTAGCCTTGAAATTCCCAAAAAAATGATTACCTTTTCAGGGCGACAGCTCGCTATGTCATCAGGCCAAAATATTTCACGATTGGTTTGAGGATTATTCTGGACAATTCAAGATTGCCAGACATCAGTTCAATCGAACGTATATGGGACTTAATCGAAATGTCACTACTTGAACATGGTCAAGAACAGGCAACACTGGCGAAAGAAATTATGTACCGATGTAGAGGAAGCATTACACAATGTTTCTTCAGCATACTACCGACGATTTATGCATTTTACCGGGAAATAGGGATCCCTTACGGTAGTAGGTGGTATCTCATGAGATTTTGCACTTCAGTGAATGTTGATAAGATACGTGTACGATAGCAGCAACCATTATCTCTAAAGTCTAGAGCAGTATTTTCACAGTGGACATTGAGAAAAAAAGCACAAAAAAACAATGTTTGCGTTCATGGATGCGTTACGAAATACATTTTAGTCAGGCTATCTACGAAGAAACGTTTCTACATTGTAATTGCTTTCCTGTAGTTGTATGCTTCAGGAAACGATTTAGCCATCTACGATAGAGTGTATTATGTAATGTAACAAAAGGTTGTAAGAAACTATCTTTGTTAAGAGCGAAGATCGTCAACGTTTCTTGGGACCTAATGTATATCATTCTTCCTGCTTTATTATTTAAATTTTTGAGAGAGTGTTGGGATAAAGAAATCAACTGTGACAGGCAGAAGCTGCTTGCGGAAATATTGCTTGCGGAAATATATCGAAGTCGTTTGTATTTTGGTTTTGTTTTGGCCGGCCACTGCGTGCTCAAAGGGGCTATACCCCAAATGATTCTTTACAATGAAGTACAGGAGGGTATTTTCTTTTATAGACCACCAAGCAAGGCTGCAAGACGCCTCGTAAAAGTGAATCTTTCTCTGGGAAACACCTTAGATCGATAAAGTGTGCCAGAAGCTCACAAACTAGGAGAAAGAAGGTCACAGTTGCAGTTACGACTCACAGGATGTAGGAGGATGTATTGGAGGCAGTTGAGGGTGATCGATAATACTCTGGGATGTCATTCGGGAGTATGTGGGTTATGATTACATTCCGACCATACTGATTTCGATTTCCCATTAATTTCAGAAATCCTTCCAGGCGAATGCCGGTATGATTCCTTCAAAAGACCACCGCTGAATTCCCTGCCGTTATACTTGCACCTTATCCTCTCCCATCTGAAATAACTTCGACGTCGGTGAGCTGTAAAGCCGGGAAAATACTTTACACTTAGACATCTAGAATAATTTTGAAATTCGCCCTCTCCCCACTCCATACACATTATTATTGATTCATTCTCGGTGCAAAGCACGACAAAATTTGATCGATACCGTACCAACTCTATTCAAACAAGAAACAATGAATGCCTATAGATAGCGGGGATATAGCTCAACCAGTAATTAAATCCAGAGTTACGGAAAAACAGCCCAATGAGTTAACTACATTTTCATAAATGAGTTCTTATTGAAGTAATAATTATGAATAATACTTATTAAGTTATAACGTAAAATATCATTCTCTAAAACGTATGGCCTCAGTACCTCGGTTATTAGGTAACGTAATGGAAACCCCAAATCAACAAATCACTGTAGATATGAATATTGCAGCTTCTGGTCATCTCTATGGTATTAAAAAGAATGGCGCGTTAACAACAAAACAGGCTGAGAAACACTTTATCACTTGCCTGGAGTAGTTTTCTGTATTGTTCTACGAAGGATTTAGGTTTTTTTCCATTAAAAATTCACAAGTTATGTTACAGGAAATTCTTCATTTAATGCACTGCGTATCTGACTGCTCTGTTTTCCTAACGGCGTTATTGTGTTTCAGCTGTGGCCCTTTTCTGTTTCATTTTATAACTACTCATATAAAATGATCCTTGTGTGAGCTTGCTGATATTAGCATAGCATTAATTGGCCATTAACCTTTCGATGAGCCTGTACGCAAGGTGACTACCACCGCTGGCTTGTACTCTGAAAGTTGATCTAATTTTGAACAAAAGCAAACAAAGTTTACGGATATATTATAACGGGTAAGCACTCTCACGCACATTGAAGCACTAAACTTCTCTTGCTTTTTTATTTATACCAATTACTAACATGTAATTAATAACTAGCCCGGAATGCACATTTTATTTGGAAATATCTTGCTAATGACTTCGTTCCGTTAGATAATGTAAAGTACTATATTTTAGTTACGTAGATATAATATTTACGTGTCACACTCATAAACTGTTTCCGTTTAAACACTTGATTCATCCGTTCTAAATGTAAAATCTTGTTTAAATAAACCTTTAATATTGAGTATAGCAGCAAGAATTTACATCCGTTTATCTCATTGTTGTAAAATTGTCAATCGTATATACTAGCACAAATTTTAATTACAAATTTTCGAAACTGTTCCATAACTGTGGCTTCTCGTAAGTATGATTCCATTCGATTCCATTTCTTGTTACTTTTATGAGCACAAAGCTGGTCTGTAAATATTTTCTCTGGAGAGCTATAGTTTCCACCAAGCTAATTTTACTTTCACCGTACATCCGTTTTCAACGCTTCTTATATTCTAAACAAACATTGTTCATTTTATTAACAGACAAAAAGCATAATCCCTTTTATTTGCTAAATTAAGGCTGCTGATTGAAAGACCAACTGAAAGGGCAAAATAGTGTAACTTTTATTAAAATGCTTGTTCACTTCTTTTTATTTTGGTGTATGAAAAGTCATGTTTTGATGACGAAAGTAGCAAACTAGTTGAGATAAAAGTTTTACTCTCAAAGTTGTGTCGTAAATGTTATAGGCCAATTCTAGATGCTTCTGCACGTGAGATGTAGGCTAATTCAGCTGAATATACCATTCTAATTGTTATATCTGTAACTGCGTAAGTGAAGTTGTATGCAAAAACATTTTATGTCATATATTTGAAAGATAAAATTAACTACCAAAGAAGTTGATTTACAAAAAAACACCTTCCATTATTGTTACTCAAAACACTCCAAAGTCGTGAATTACTTCTGTATTCTAGAGCAAGGCGGGGCAGCGAGATAGGAGAGTACCGTTGTAAAAGCGAAATTTCACTAATGTTTCGATAATTCTTGAAATACTTTCTATTAGATTTTCTGCGAACTCTTTACTGTACCCAGTGAAATGGACCGAGCAGTACGTATTAAGATACAATACATAAGTTATTGATTATTATTATTCTACTTTTCCGTGCCCATTTTGTATTATATTGTTAGATGATTGTTGCTTTTGGTAATCACGGCATAAATTCATCGATAGATTTCGTTATTTACTTTACCATCATTACAATTCAAACATGGCGATATGCTATTTCCAACCTAAAATCAAGACTACTGACATGAAAAGTATCTTTCGTGTAAGACCCAAATATCAATGTGCCCAATCTTGCATTTTTTTATTTTTACATTGAGAAAAGAAAAATTAATAGCAAAAAAGATAAAAAGTTAATTGTAAGATGTAACTTGACAGGGACGCAGAAAGTTTATAATTTCCCCCTTAACGTCATTATCCAAACGAGGTTTCTTCTCCGGCCCGAGCGTGGTGTGTGAGCGGTAACACTCTGCCCTCACATTCCAGAGGACGTCAGCTATCCAGATGGTTTCCCCAAATCATTCCAGGTGGCTGTTTCAAAAGCCATTGCCCAAATTCCTTTCTATTCCCTGCTCCATCATACCCCGCCACTAATGACCTTGATTTCAAAGAGGCGTTAATCCAGAAGACAGCAGCGTTTTTGAAAGATGGATCACCTTTCATGAACGTGGAAAATAGGTGCGTTTTCTTTGTGTGCTGACATGGGTAATGGTGACAAATTTCTTCATAATTGTAATCACTGTGAAGATAACTGCAAATCAAAAAATATTAACCGTATTTCCGAATGCGACAATAGGATGAGCGCAGATGGAGGAAAATAAATATTTTTTTAGATGATTGTGAATACAATTTCAATCTTTTCTGTTTTAATTTAGTAAAGTACAGACTGAAGCTTATTGTAATAGAAATTTTTTGTTGTTCTGTTTAAAATTCCCACTTTCTCCTAACTAGTATTCGGCTAAATGATTAAGTTAACATTTTTTTTTAATTTTTCACTTTTTTTGCTAGCTATAAACTGCGATAGAATGATGTACATCAGAAGCAAGACTTCTATCACATTTTGTGTTTTCTTCTTCTTCACCGAATTCCTCTGAGGAGCATGCAGGTCATGAACTGCAAAGGAGGTATTTCTGGACTGTGCGGCGGGCCTGCCTACATTCAAGGGGCCATCTTCTCGACGTTCGATGTCGGAGGAATGCAGCACCGTCCCCGGAGCGGTCTACTTAACTCACTAGCCATGCCACAGAAATGCTGGATCGTTGTCATAAAGGCTTTATTGCGATAAATAAAAACTGCTTTAATTTCATCATTTTTCATTTAGTGCTTGAGATGCTAATCTTTGACTGTTTGTTGTATGTATGAGTGCAACAGATATTAAGGTAAATAGAAGTATTGATGATAATAACTGCTTACGAGGACAGATAGTAAACAAACTGTAAAAATGCAGCAAAATAGCTTTGCAGCAAAATAACTGATGGAAATTTTGTACAGTTGTTCATATTATTAAGGAAATGGCTATTTTGAAGGCAAGAGTAGTTCACGTAGCAATTTGATTACGTTATTTCTTAAAATGGCTTAAAAGTAGCATTCAGAATGGCCGAAGTGCTGTGAAACATTTGTCCATTAGGGCGATTTTTTGTGTGCTATGACTGTTGATAAAAAGTAAGGTTGAAACTATAAAACGCGGCTTAAAGTACTGCAGCAGATTATTTACAGACCAGATAAACGAGTCTCTTAATTCGCCCTATGTCCTCTTTTGAGGAGTAATTAATTTATGGCTAAGAAATTTCGGAAGACAGAATTTTGGCCATTTATTAAACATTTATAAATATGCAGATTTTGTAATATAATTAACTTCTGGTCCCTTCCACCAAAAGATACTAAATTTGGGAAACACATCTCGCAGGAGGTAAAAGAAAAATTATTAGTTTGACTCAAGTGGTATTGGGACCGATAGCGAGAGTCCAAAAAACAACTAGTCTTACCCTTTCCATGTTGGGCTTTAAAAAAATTAATAATACAAAATTTCGAGAAAGTGTCCAAAAATCTTTACACTGTGCTATCTTACTGGAAGTAGGAGGTAGCCGGGAAAAGTGGCCTTTGCGGGCAAAGCGTCCAGAGGGATTTTTTGTGTAAAAAGGTGATGCTATAGCACGGGGAAAAATCATGTTTCGTTTCAATCAGTACCTTTAGTTATCCTGAGAAAACATATCCGATTATCTTATTATCTTTCGAAGTTATTATAATATTTGTAGTTTTTGAGCATCCTGATATTTGGCGAGAGCCTAGTTTATGTTTTTATTACTTATACATCTCAGCGAAACTGTTTTGCAAAAGTGGTGATCCGGCTACAAGTTCCCGGTCTGTCGATCACATGGTTTCGTCACATTGTTAGGGTAGAACCACGTTTGTGTAATGGCGTCAATCCGGGAAAAGTTACCAGTTGCGCTGGCCACTTTGACGGCTAAGCACCTACTCTGTTTATTATTTTCTGACTACCAACATGCCCAATATAAAAACTCTTAATAGAACCTTTATTACCATTCGCTCTGACCTCGCATTCGGGAGGACGGTGGTTCGAATCCCCGTCCGGGCATCCAGATTTGGATTTTCCATGGTTTCCCCAAATCACTCCAGGCGAATGCCGGATGCTTCCTTCAAAAGGCCATGGCCGAATTCATTCCCGTTCCTTGTTCCCAGTCCCATCCCACTTCTGATGACCTCGACGTCAACGAGGCGTAAAGCCACAAGTAAAAAAAATATTATTACCATTTGTAGCTGAAGTGTCTACATTATTAATAAAAAGTAGAATCATTTAAATATTTCTACATATTACCAAGTTATTATGGTGGTGGTATTTCAATGAAAAGAATCATCTTTTTTGTGACTCCAAAAGATATTATTCTATTGCATCATATAACAACAATGGGAAATCCAAAAGCAACCATCGAAAAAGGCGTTCTTCGCAAGTATTGATATCAAATCCATGAAAATATGAACTTGAAGCTGCAAAATTTAGCAAAAATAAAAACAATGCGAGAAAGATAACCACCAATCGCAGGAAATCTAACCCAATGTTTCAACTAGGAATTGTATTTAACATTAAAATTGATTTATTAATTAATTAAAAGCCATTTATTATTTAATTTGTTAACACTTTAAATAACTATGTTTTTAAAAAAAGAAAAAGCTGGATTGTCGCAAATCCCGCAAAAGTCCCGCTGGCTTGAAAACACTGTGGGATTGCAACCCTTAATTGTAACCAGCTTCAAAATCACAAGAATGATGAATCCAGTAGCAATTTGATACTTTTTGGCTCATGAAATCTGCTTTTCTTTAGTTTGCGAAAATTGCAATTAGTATTAGTTTACATGTGCTGCAAAATTGTGTTTAAAAGTAAAATACACTATCTTGCAAATTTAGAGCATTTTTAATTATTATTTTTTTATTTTGATGGTAAGTGGTCACTTTGACCTACCATGTCGGGCAAAGTAACTATTTGGGTACTTTTCAAAAATTGATTATTTTAGGTACTAAACTTAATTGTGAGGCAGCTAAAATATTCAGATATATAATTGGATAGTTGATCTTTGTAACCAGTAGTTTTGATAGCTTTAGGAATACTATAAGTTACCTTAAAACATCTTTAAACATTAGCCTGGCCACGTTCCATGCCCTTCCCCTACTAATTAATAATTTTACTGTCCTTTAATTTCTTGTTATTTTAGGAAAATTTCTATAATTTGGTTACTCTCCTAAGCATCACACATAACACACCGTTATCCTGAGTATTTAACACAACATACGTCCATGCAGCTGTTTCTCTATTTATCTCTCAGATCCACTCAACTTTACTTGGTCGAGTTAACGGCCACTAACAATTATTTTACAAGTATTTCCCGGGAGCTATCAATAAAAAAAACCAAGTCGCCTGTCGCTTGTAGTCGTATAATCCCTCAGGTGTCGTCAGTTTTACTGCTCTGTATCCAGCTGCAGGTTCCGCCTACCTCTCTCCGTCGCCCGATATCTGTTTCCACATTTGTCGCCGGGCCGCAGATAAAGCCGAGCTCTCATCTCTACCTCCTACAAATTCCCCCTTACTTATCGTAGTCTGCTCTTCTCCCTCCTGTCTCCACGTCCGTCTCTCACTAACGAGTCTCTCGTGAGTCCGTAGTAAACAACGCCGACTGCGACAGCTGTGTCGACGCCGACACGCCGTATCTCGCCTGCTCACTACTGTGCGGCGAGTCCCCAGGGACGACCGCGATGGCCGCGTAACGATCACGTGGCTTGTTAATACGACCGCTCGGTCTGCAAGTCGCTGCCATCCGACGCCTGCGGTGTCAGCTTACAGGACGCCGATAGTCTGTTAATGAGAACGCGGAAGTAAAGCCGAGTGACACATACCGTACAATGCGAACGCTTCATTACTGCTCCTTATTTTAATCCCAACATGGTTATATTTACACTCTCAGAACAAAGTCTGAAGATTTGAAGCATCGTTCTGTAATGGTCCGAGAGAGGTTAGAAGCATGATGTGGCATAACGAGTTTCTTGGAGAAAATATAAAAGACTGAAGGTTACTCTGGGAGAAATTCGTAGCCATGGTAACGACCAGAGTAACAAGAGAGAGTGAGCGAAAGCGAAAGTTAGTTAGCGTTTGAGTTGATAATAGTTACGAAGAGCAAAGTACCTTGTATTCTTCAGATATCTATAAATGAAATGCAACTGGAATAAATGTCAATTAATAATATGAAAGTTTATTATTATTATTTAAATAGAAAATATTATAGGAATAAGTTTTAAGATTAGAGTTCTGAAAGAGTTAAAAGCGGGACATGTATCCCTGGCGACTGTGATTATAATCTAAAAGAAATATAAAGTCCGATAGCTACATAAAAACACGAGTTTCGACACTAGAAAACTAAAATTTGCTGGGTTAAGAGGCTATCTGTTATTTCTCTTAGGTAATCATACAAGTGGTTTCAAATACCGTCCGGCCGTCGAGATTTGAGTTTTCCATGGTTTTCCCAAATTACTTCAGTCGTATTCCGGGATGTTGCCTGCAAGAGATCGTGGCCGAATTCCTTCTAGTTTCTTGTCTCCAGTCTTTTCTCGCCGCTAATGACCTCGACTTCGACGAGGCGTAATGCCACAAACAAAATAAATCTTTAAAAAATAAGGAAAAATAGTACTAGTTTGGTATGTAGTGCTACGAAAATTGTCCCTACATTACTTTGACAAGTGCAGAAAGTTAAATCGTATTTCAGGAGACGTAATGCCAAATGCCTACCAGAGTTAGCAGGACAGCGTATATAGTATTGTGTGGCGTATTAAGTGGGCAATATGGAAGATCGCTGTCGCCAGTAGAGGCCGATGGGTGGGCCCGGTATTGGAAAGGACTCTGGTGCTGATGGAGCCAAAGGATTAAGAGAGCAGCAAACTGAGAAACTGACTTAATTTGAGACGCTTTTGAGTCACGAGTTAACGGTGCGTGGTCCTTTAAAGTGCCCGCCACACGCATGAAATCACTCCGCTGGTTGCAAAAAGTGCGAGACTTCCGCGATTTAAGGATTGTCTCCAGTGGTAATAGGCGTCGCATATAATCGCGAATCGGGGACAAGTTCAAGACATGACCTGCGAAATAGTTAACAAAAACTTCGAACTTGGAGAGTATAGCTGTGGAATTCAATCTGATTCAATTTTATTCGCTGAGGCGGTTCTGTTCTGTTCGGATATCGAAATTCGAGTGTTGAAAATATACTATATATGTCGGATTTTGTTCACAGATGATATAAAGTAGATTTTCTGACACGCTCTTGTCAGCTAAGTTGAGCGCCGAGTGGTAAACTGCCAGTATCTACCTGGGTTCGTCCTAAACTTCCTCTCCTGGAGTGAGTATCTGCTGAATCAAGACATGTCAATTGTTTGCACTTGCTATTCCATCTGCGTTGCAGCCAGAGAAGGGCTACTGTCACACACATGTATCTTCACCCACCGCAGTGAACATTCTCACCCTGAAATTCAACTGACAAAGTTCTCGAGCGACTGTGCCTTAGCCTAGGCAATTGCATTTACACGAGTATTGCTAACTTGGTATTCATAGCATCAAAGCATTAGGTGACCAATATTAAAGATTCGTAAGTCTGTTTCAAAACCGTTTCCAATGTTATTAATTAAATACGACACAATATTTTATTTAATGAATACACTTCATATTGATCAAGAAATGATGATTAATTTTCTTTATTCAGTTTAACATTTCAAGTATGAGTAAATTATGCAAAATTAAGCTTGGTCTGTTATTAGAAAGCAATTACATATTTATCTGTTTCAGAAATACTTTACAAAAATTAGCCATTTTTTAAAAAATATGTATCTTCCATGTCAATATTAACAGATTCTCACGAAATTATTACAGAAAGTTGTAACATTTGAATCCCACAGCAGCTGGACATGTTGGGCACTAAACCTTTGTCTCTCTCTTAACGTACATTTCTATGTGTGTGTTGGAATTCAAGTCATAACAGAAACAATTGCGTGAAAATTATACGCAGAAATATAATTCCTAAAATCTGAACTGTTGGAGAATTTCTATATGCTATGTTTAAAATAAATTTTATTCAATACTTTTTTTCCCAACAAATATGAATTTTCACTTGTAATTTACCTGAATTCACGATGTTACTGTAAGTAGCACCATAGCCTCAAACACAAGCTTTAAAGTAGGTTATCACTGTTTACGCACAATAATGATTACAGTACTTTGCACAGTGAGCTGGTTTGGAAAATACAGGCTAGCCATTCGTGATCCCATAAGCCCGAGGTAAAATTCAGTTTCGACTCTTTTAATCCATCTGTCAGGATGAGGATAATTACCTATCATTTCAAGCCATTATTTTATTTATTTTTCGTATGATGCTTTTGACATCTACAACACTATTTCAAGGAATAAAACGTAACAGAATAAATGGAAACAATCGAAATGTAATTGAAGCCGAAATAAAGATCTCGGCGACAAAAGCAAATGGAAATACAAATGTTATATCCTTCTGTAATAATTTCGTATTAAAGAACCTGTTAACATTGACATGGAAAATACATATTAAAAAAAATGTTTAATTTTTGTAAAGTATTTCTGAAAAAGAATTAATAGTAAAAATAAATTTAAATGCAAAGTTTTTATCTAATACTGGCGAACTATTTAACGTATATCATTCACATCTTCGTTCACACAAGACATGGATATTTACATTATTGCTCAATTACATTTGGTTTCCCACTAAGCAAAATAATTGTATGTATAACACGCAATACTTATGGTGTAAATTTGTACACCAGTACTGATAACCAAAAAAAAATCACTCTCACACACAACAGTAGATACCTAATTATTAAATACGTTAACTGGGACGGTTGCCTATCGAACGTATACATATACAAATAATCAGAGCAAAATAGACACTATGGCTTTTTATTATGAAGGTATTATCCCAATTTCAATGATGAAGTGACCAATGATATCCAATATGGTCTGTATTCTTTATTTATCTTTATGAAAGTGCCAGTTTTAAATTACACTGCTGAAATTTTGTAAGAAATTTAATAAATTAAAAATTGGGTAAGAAATTACTGATTATTGTTTAAATAACTGTGTTCTAAATATTCAAGCACTTTTTTGTCAACGGTTGTAAACAATTTCTATGAATAATCAACTGGATATTTTTAATACTATTGGAAGTCATTATTTAGACCAACTACCAGAGTACTCGGCGTTGATTCTGTTCTGGTAAATTATTCAATTTGCTCGGATTGTCGTAAACATCCACTTTGGCCGATTTCCCTACCGTTTCCGAGACATATGCAAATAACAGAAAAACTGCACTGGTAAATTTGTCTTAAAAGTCTTCAAAGGGGGAATCGAGTGCAGTAAACATTATTTTTCAAATTATTTTAAAATATACGTACGCAAAATTCCTGCGAGATCGAATAAAAACTATAGATTTGTGTGCCGCCGCACCACCTTAAAACAATTTTTAAATTTCAAGTTCGAAATCGCGGTCGCTAATTGTCCGAACGGAACCTTTCAGGCGCCGTGGAGTGGAGGATATGATGATTAAAAGTGGTCGACCTATGGTATTTTCATACTTCGAACAATGCGTTTTAATAATTCATTGGGATACTAGAATGTTCTTAAGCATACTAAAATGTTCTAGAATGCTCTCCCATCGTGCAAAAAAGTGGCTGCATATCGGTAGGTGCGAAGCTATGGGAGATAGGTGGTTGGAAGTGGTCGATCAAGGGGATTTTCATATTTCGAACAAAGTGTTCTAAAAATATCTTTGGAATTTTATAAAATGTACTGGAATGTTATTGAAAGAATTTGAAAGTTCTATAATACGCAACGTTTTCAGCTCTTGCAGCCATTAACAAATATAAATAATTTAAATGGAACATATTAAGTACGTAAACCGATTTTGACGGGACCGTCACTGGCGAGCTGCTGATTTTGCATACACTAACATAGCTACTTGTTATCCTGGAAATATTTATGGTTCCGTGCAAAAACATAATAACCTTCAAAATTCTTGACAAGCATGAACCAAGTCAAGGGCACTAGCTAATAAACAATAACTGTTATGGGCTTTAAGACTATCCACGTCTGGCCATTTTCCCAATCGTTTTGAGATATTTGCTAAAAACGGAACCGATGCCGTGTAAATTTTCCTCATGGGTAGGGGGGGGGGGGTGATGGGGGAGAGGAGATGGGTTTTGTAAACCCAATATAGACAATATTTTTCCCATTGTTTTAGATTATACACGTACAATAAAGTTCGAATAAAATCTTTGGTTTTATACATAGAAAATATATTATATACATTTCCGTTTATTTTTTTAAATTTTTTTATCTGCTTAACGTCTCTCTAACAGCGAGGTCTTTAGAGACGGGGAAGGATGGAGTAATTTTGGAAACAATGGAAAACCCAAATCTGGGTGCCCGGACGGGGATTCGAACCGCCGTCCTCCAGAATGCGAGGCCAGAACGCTAGCCGTTACACCACCACGCTCGGTCTCTTCTGTTTATAAATGTACTTCAAAACAAAAATGGTTTATTTGGGAATTTTAAATAATAGATCTGATGGGTTCAAATAGTTCCTAAGAAAAATGTTTTTAACAAAGTATTAATAGATTATACACTGAAGAGCCAAAGAGACTGGTATAGACATGCGTATGCAAACACAGAGATATGTAAACACTCAAAGTACGGCGCTGCGGTCGGCAACACCTATATAAGACAACAAGTGTCTGACGCAGACTTTAAATCAGTTACTGCGGCTACAATGGCAGGTTATCAGGATTTAAGTGAGTTTGAACGTGGTGTTATAGTCGGCGCACGAGAGATCGGACAAAGCATCTCCGAGGTAGCGATGAGGTGGGGATTTCCCCGTACGACCATTTCACTTGTGCATCGTGAAAATCGGGAATCCGGTAAAACATCAAATTTCCGACATCAATGCGACCGGAAAAAGATCCTGCAAGAACGGGACCAACGATGACTGAAGAGAATCGTTCAACGTGACAGAAGTGAAACCCTTCTGCAATTTGCTGCGTATATCAATGCTGGGCCATCAACAAGTGTCAGCGCGTGAACCATTCAACGAAACATCATCGATATGGGCTTTCGGAGCCGAAGGCTTACTCGTGTACCCTTGCTGAGTGCACGACACAAAGCTTTACGCCTCGCTTGGGCCCGTTAACACCGACATTGGACTGTTGATGATTGGAAACATGTTGCCTGGTCTGACGAGTCTCGTTTCCAGTTGTATCGAGCGTATGGACGTGTACCGGTATGGACACAAACTCATTAATTCATGGACCCTGCATGTCAGCAGGGGACTGTACAAATGGTGGAGGCTCTGTAATTGTGTGGGGCGTGTGCAGCTGGAGTGACATGTGATCCCTGATAAGTCTAGATACGACTCTGACAGGTGACCCGTACGTACGCATCCTGGCTGATCTCCTGCATCCATTCATGCCCATTGTGCGTTCCGACAGACTTGGGCAATTACAGCAGGACAATGCGACACCCCACTCGTCCAGAATTGCTACAGAGTGTCTCCAGGAACACTCATCTGATTTTAAACACCTCCGCTTGCCACCAAACTCCCCAGACATGAACATTATTGAGCATATCTGGGATGCCTTGCAACGGGCCAATCAGAAGAGATCTCCACCCTTTCGTACTCTTACGGATTTATGGTCAGCCCTGCAGGATACATGGTGTCAATTCCTTCCAGCAATACTTCAGACATTAGTCGATTCCATGCCACGTCGTGTTTTGCACTTCTGCGTGCTCGCGGGGTCCTGCACGATATTACGCCGGTGTACCAGTTTCTTTGGCTCTTCAGTGTAGCTCCCCCCCCCCCCCCCCACCGTTCACGATAGTTGCCATAGATATATCTCTTGACTTTAAAAATATGAAATGAGAAAGGATTTTTTCGAGAAGAAACAAGTAATGATAATTAATAGATTTTTTTAATAACTGAAAATCGAAAAATAAAAAGATTTATTCCATTATTTTCAGTTGCAATTTATCACTCCCCACTATTTTAACAGTACTTGATGCATCGAACAAAGAATTAAATCAGTAAAAGGAAGTATGACTTGACATCTACGAGTTTGTTAATGTGCGAATATTCCTTGGCAATAAAGAATATTAGGTTGCTCCCGATAAGTTAAACCAAATTAATGTCAAGTATAGGCGTTAGAAAGGAACCTTTGACCTTTGGATTCCCCCGAAACTCGTAAACCAATGCTGGCCTGTCAGTGGCAGTGTAATATGGAGTAATACTCTGACCCCCGTAGGTCTCACCTTGTTGCATGCCCGGCGTGGGTGGCTGGAAGGCAAGCCCCGCAGCCAATAATTAAACTGCTCTCCAGAGCAGGCGGGGCTCAAGGACGCAAAGCGAATTATGGACGGCGCTCCGCAGACACGCACGAGATGCGCAGAGGGGTGCGGGCAGAACACGCTGGGTCACACGGAGGCGATTAATATCATTTTGTGACTGGGAGCTACTAGAAAATTATCTTTTAACGCAGCGGACAGCGTATTTATGGTCTACTGAAAGAGAAGTTTCATACCTCGAAGTTTTCTCATACTTTCAGCAGGATATTGAGCTCGAAAAAATATAAATGCGTAATAAACCACATAGTAATTCTTACTGCCTTCGCACCAACTAATATCTAGTAAGGATTTTTTTAAAAAAAAATAATCTCTGAGAATTCATTTATGTTGGAAGCATATTGCGAATTTTCACGTTAATTTCATAATTAAATTTTCATATAATTATCATGCTGTTTACTTGACGCAAAAACAAACGAGATGAGAATATAACAGCAATTAAGCAGCATCGAATTCCCAATTTCGCTAACACAACACCGCCATAAATATACAAGAAATGCTCGTTTAAAGATATAAGATTAAGAGAGCGCATCTATTTGCATTTTAATGAAAGGAAAGCCATGAAAATCTTAACTTCCATTTCCGATAAAACAAAGAATACAACGTGTTTTTGTCTATTAGCGTGAAATAGAATATTTTATCGTAACAAAATACAATAGGACGTAAATTACGCCCACAGCAATGCAATATCTGGCAAAATCGGAGAATACTGGTATAATCCTCATATAATACCGGTTTAATCTTATTTTCGGTTAAATCTGAATTATATATGGAATTTTTAATTTAATACTTTATAAGTTATTAAACCTTTTTCATCGCATGTGGATTATTTCTATGCAGACAGAGAACACCGTGCACTATTTTTGTATATCGTTCAATGTGACATTGCAATACGGCGCAATATGTTTAATAGTCTGAAACTCTTAAATGCTTTAATTATTATCTAATTTTCTTTTACATTCATATAGTATGGTACACAGCGTCTGTTCACTTCTGCTCTCTCATGTTAAGACATTATGCTAGAATCAGCCTCATATGTGAACATTGAAAAATAGTTTTTTTTTCAGTTCAATAGTCTATGTCAATTTCTTCTGGATAAAAATAAAACTCTCAAGATAATAAATCCTGAAGATAATTTTGAAAGAAACATTTCATTTGAAGGCCATAAATAAATCTCTATAAACTGCCACTTACGAAGTATGGAACAAGATTATAATAATAAGATAGACAAACAAGTGTAAAAGAAGAATTTTAAAAATATGTTTTTATATAAATCAACCTGTTGAAGAGAATGTTTTAAGCTTCTGTCACTTCTTACTTTTGTCTGATTATAATTTGAGGGCCTAGTAATACCACATAATGTTATTTTAGTAACAGTGATGTAGGACGAAATGCAGTAGGGAGATATTTATACGGAAACGAAAGATAAATCATAACCCAACACTCACCAAAATTAATTATAAGCCACAAATCATTTGTTGTTGCTATTCTTCAACATTGGAGAATATTTGATATAATTTATCTTCCCATAAACATAAAATTTAGTTTCATTGTACAAATTCGCTTTGATAATAATATAACAAACCATAGTGTTTCACAAGCATTTTTTGTGCAAAAAATATAAAGCTCCGACATACGGACTGTCATAAGTGGTAAAGGTGTTTATTTAAACCAAAACTAAGAATGGATACTTCCTTTTTATTTTAATGACTGAATTCCAGATGGCAGTTGTTATTTCCGCAGCCAACTCAAGATCGCCAAATTTATTGTTGAACGGCAGAAGAGTATTAATATTGTAACATTTATTCAAAATTTGACAGACTATTCATCAGAATTACAAGAAAAGTCACTAGATCGAATGATTTCAAATGTTATCAGTAAACCAAATCGAACTCAGATCTAAGATTTCACTTTACATTGGCAAAATATTTCTGATACACACAGCATTCATATGGGTATTAAGATCAGATTGCTACTAATTGCTGTTTACAAAATATAACATTATTAACAAAATTTTCAGAAAGTAGACCATGCTACTACAAATTTACATACAGACAAGTTAAATTTCCATCGATTTATCAAAATGAAGTTTTATGACTAGGGAATTTAAGTAAAATTTCTGATATTTGCCGTACTGACAGATTTTGTCAATCTTGAAGTATTTTTTTCTTTAGGAATTTATTTTTGATTACTTTTCAAGTAACATCATTCTTCTCAGCAAGAATCCGTAACTAGTGAAAAAATCTTTAGGGTTTAATAACTATGGTATTTGTTCAAATGATATGTAGAAAAGCGAAAAGTTTATTAAAAGATCATTTTGATGACTTTAAGGAGTTAATTCATTCCTCAGGTAGCAGGTACTGTGAAGCAAATGGAGCCTATTTTTGGGGAGCAGAATGGTCGGTACGTATTGCCGGCTTTGCGTCTTTTCTTTCTATCAGCAACAGCGCTATCAGTGTCCACAAATCACCGTATCGCATGCAGGAGGTGCTTCTGACAGGCGGTGATATATGGGCTTGGCTGTAACGTCCAGTGGCAGTAGATGTGTGGACCATCTGCACAAAAAGCGCCATAATGGTAATCACTTAATCCACTATGTTCAACTGCTACCCATGAAAATTGGTGTAACACACACGCGTACGATTAACAGTATAGTTTTCTAATTAATTTCACGCTTCTCGTTTTAAAATTTAATCGTTCTATTAAGATTTGATGTGTAATAAGTTTCCGTAAATTACGAGTTTTTCTTGAACATATCGTATACAATGTACTGTTATAAAATTACTGTTCGTAATTTGAGATACCATTAATACCGCATTATTCAGTAATTGCAGCCTAACCTTTGACCTTAGAGCAGACAACAAACAACAATTACAGTATTCTCTGCTTACAGAAAGCAGCCTCCACAGTGAAAACGATAAGTGGCATAGTAAGGTTTCTTTGAATTAATTTACTTTATCATTTACTTTTTATAAATAAAAATATTCAAAGTGTTATGATACACCAAGTAATCTGTGAGCGACATTCCTGAATTTTAATTAATGTTCTATGGAAATCAGCTATACAATACAGTCGCAGTTCAATGAAGGTTCGGCACTGTATGAAGGCACTGTCATTGTGGATACCATTTGCATAGTCTACAAAACCAGTAATTAGGTTTCCACCTTTAAAAGTTTTAACTGTGGATCAGGAAAACTAAAAGGACATCTGGGATGATATATCCTTTCCGCCTCGGAAATTCAGTTTTACTAAATATTAAGATTAGATTTTTCACAACAATCATTTTATTTTTACAATATCTACCTCCGTATTGATTCAGAAACAGTGACGTGCTCCCTTCTATTAAGGAACAGTTTGATTTTTATCTTGTGTAACAAAACTACACCGAAGAGAAAGAAGGAGATGACTTAATTTGTTACTAGACGATTTTATGAATGTATTTCTTCGACAAATTCTGAGAAAACCATTGAAAGTTGAAATAACCCTGCGTAAGGTTTACCTTTACATTTCATCGAATAATTTCCCTGAAAGTGTTAAATTGCCATTTATTTTAGATGAAAGGAACTTGCCATTATGTATCTGAAGCTGCATAATATTTCAGAGTCACTGTATTTTACGATATATCACGTTATGAGAGGAAAATCCTTCAATTTCTTGATATATCGAGCCTATGATGTAATAAGCGTATATAATATAGCCCGTTTCGCATCTTGGATTATATCAAAAATGTTGAACGACAGTTTCGTATCCGCTGGTTAAAATAAGTCGTTACTTTATGTTAGATAATTCATCTCAAGATTTACACAACATTTATATCAAAAACTGCATGAATCTTTTACAGATCCTTTTCGTTTTGAGTAAACATTAAATTAAAATAGATTTCCCTTCTCAGCTATAACATCGTTACAAACGCTCTTCTTTTTCTAATGTCGGCGATATTCCTCATATCCCAATCGAGTTTACAGGCTAGCCAACTTAAATATTGGTACTCGTATGCCTAACCCGTCTACCTTGTATATTAACACATTATTTTACGTATATTATTTAACTTTATTAGTTGTCTTGTTATCACTTAAATACAACGTCAAAACAAAGCAAAAATAAACATTTATTTTCATTCTTCAGCTATATGTTAGTGCTTTGTTAACAGATTTTTGTCTGAAAAATTCCAAAATAAAGAGTTATCAATAACAGGTTTCATTTTGAACTACATGTTTCTAAATATTTTTAATTTTATACAGTGACAGTGAAAGGATTGATTGAATCTGCATCTATAACAATATTCCCTATTTTTTTTTACTTGTATTAATATTTCACAATTGAATGCTTTCAAAAATATAATAGAAAATAGGAAGCGTTTCCGTCACGTTACTTGATTGAAATTTGACGCACGCATTTTAAGTACTCGTGAAACCAGTGATTATATCTAATATGCATCTGGAAGCTGGAACAGTTGGAGATTGCGCAGAAGTTCACAAACAACATTCAGATTTAAGAACTTCTCATTCCTGATATTTTTTAGGAACATTGTTTCAGAAAATTACACTTTGTGACTAAAATTAATATTAATACATTCTTAATGTTATTACTTATAACAATTTAGTAGCTTGAAATGTGGCTGTGTTGAGGCGAATGGTGGTATTCGGTTTTGCGTGTTGCGGGTGGCGGCGGTTGCAGTCGTGTTGGTAGAGGACAACGTTTGCGCTCTGTTAGTGCGACGGGCCGCCCTACAAATCGGATAAGCGCGAACTCTCTTGGGATTGTGGTCGGAGAGCGTGGGACGCGAGAAACCCGCAGTACCTGCCTCCTGAGACACCTAATAAACGCTTCTCGCAGAAACGAAACACTTCTGTACCCTCTTAGATGAAACAACAATAAAGCAAACTTAGTGGAATCTTTTTTCGTGCGCTCTCCAGAAATAATTAAAGTCTAACATAATAAATTCATTGTGGCATATCTTACTATCTTGATTCGTGTCACATAACAGAGAAAGAAGTAAGTACCTCCTCATCAGTCTCCGATGCGGTTTTTTAATAGCTTTATTCATTTATTAGCCATTGGCTAGCCTCCAGTCAATATTCCAATAGAAAATTTAAATAAATTGAAATGAGAATCAATAATTCACCCTTAATAAATACTATGATGATCAGTTACAGCTTTATACATTGTAGCTTTGATAATAGAATAAGAATTCAGCAAAGTACCTCTATCTTTGTAACGAAAAGGTAGGTAAGGTGCTCAAAGATCTGTAAATTTGATATGACGCTAAAAACAATTTTCAATTTTCGGAAGGAATGTTTCTTAGACTAGTGGTGTTAGAAAGTGTATTTACCGTAATCTTGTAACTTCTTCTTTTCTGTGAAACACTGAAATGGTTAGGTAAAAAATTTCTTTCATTCCCTCGAGTAAACGTACTTATTTCTTTTTATATAAAACTCAGTAAATTGGGGAATGAGTAAAATGCTCCGCTGGTTTAGAGGAGCTAAGCGTTATTAACGCTAAGCAACAAGAAACGATGCACAGCTCTTATCTACCCACAACAATTAAACATCACTATAATCGCGAATAGATGAGTTTTTGTATTTATCTCTGATTAGTGATGAGCAAACAATTTTTTATTTTATATAACGTGATCTAATTATGAGCTTTTGTTGTTATTTTGCGGCAACTATAGTTTAATTTTAATAACCGTAGCAATGTTTGGTGTTTATCTTGTGACAGAGCAAAAGAGTGAACATTAACGTAATATCTTTGATTAGCGTGGACCTGGGTGCAGCGTCACGTCCTGCTGTCACATCGCTATCTCCTCTCAGACCTCTCTCGGCGTTTCATGGCTGCAGCGCATTGTTTACACGAGTGAGCGTTTCAGGGCGATATAGTGTTTCCTCGATCTTCTCAGCTGCTTTGAATTAAAATAATCCTTCTTACGGCTCGAGATAAAATTATTTGCTGTCCGGTTTTGTGTTATCCGTTAGAATTACGTAGTATTTTGTTTCATAAAAACGCCTTTCCAAATCGAATGTACAAAGCAAAACGTTCATGGAATTTGATCTGAGAGTCTTTCACGCATTTGTCAATTTCACTCGCTCACGTCATGTCGTCAAGTATTAACGTTTCAGGCCATTAATCAATTTGCTGCGTGCCATTCATTAATCATTCATCGGAACCAAAAGTACCCAGCGACCAACGTTTGTATTGTGTCAGTTGTAATAACAGAGAGCTGTACTTTACAATGCGTTTAAATAAAAATTCGCCAATTTCGGTAACATCGAAACAATATATAAAAATTGTCTCCTTTATTAAACGTAAAAACTAGGTAGCTATTGGAGCTAACAGTTATTTCAAAACAAATTCTTTGTTTTTAAAAACACAAACCGATAAAACTAAAAATATTTTCAATATATTTTACCGAAAATAAATGATAATACCCTGTTTATAAAATACAACCTTCCTCTAAAAGTTTTTCAATTAAAAATAATGTTTTACTTGTGAGAAATTGTTTTTGAACCAAATTAGTGAGAAGATTATAACTCAAAGCCTCATCCTTTTGCAAAGCTAAATGCTTCTCTGGCAGTTTCTTTGGGAACAACATAATATCTTTTAACATAATGGATACTGTCACTTTGAAATGTCAGATATGTTGTTCCACATAACTTATCTGGCTGATAACACGGATTTCGGAAGAAAAGATCATGTGAAACACAGCTGGCCCTATATACACACTACGTAATGAAATTTATCGATGCAGGTTCACAAGTAGATGCCATTTTTTAGATTTCCAGAAAGCCTTTGACTCTGTGCCACTCAACCGCCTTTTAGCGAAGCTTCGAGCGTACGGTGTATCGGATCAGCTTTGTGAATGGATAAAGGATTTTCTAACTGGTTGGTCGTAGTATGTTGTCGTTGAAGGAGAAAGTTCTTCTAATCTAGATGTTACATCGGGTGTACCTCAAGGAAGTGTAATACGACCACTTCTTTTCTTAATTTTTATAAACGATCTCGGTGACAAAGTGAAAAGCCTTTTTAGATTGTTTGCTGATGATGCGGTTATTTATAGGGAAGTAAGAAATTTGGCCGATTGCTTAGAAATTCAGCACGATCTGGATGTTATTTTGTCTTGGTGCGCTGAGTGGCAACTTACTGTAAATTGTAAAAAGTGCAAGAAAATGAGCATAACTAACAAAAAGAATCCAGTTGTTCAGAAATACGCGTTAAACAATACAGTTATTGATATGGTCGATTCTATGAAATATTTGGGAGTAACAGTACAAAGGAACATGAAATGGGACATACACATTAATTCGTTAGTAGGTAGAGAAAATTCTAGGCTGCGATTCATAGGTCGAATCTTGAAAAATTGTAATGGACAAGGAGATAGCGTACAAATATCTTGTGCGTCCACATTTAGATTATTGTTGTGCCATTTGGGACCCGTTTCGTAAGGGGTTGATCGAAAGTATAGAGAAAGTACAGAGAAGAGCCGCTCGATTCGTGACCGCTTGCTACAGTCGTTATGAAAGCGTCACAGAACTGATTAGTAGACTAGGTTGGGAGTCTCTGGTAGATAGACGACACGCGTTTCGTTTAAACTTATTGGTAAACATGCGTACTCCAACTTTCACCTTTGAGTGTAGTGAAATACTTCTTCCACCAACCTATTTGAGTCGGAAGGACAGGAAAGATAAAATTAGAGAAATAAGGTGCCGGACTGATTCTTATATGAATTCTTTTTTCCCTCGTACCATTAGGGATTGGAATGTACAGCAAAGAGATTAGCTTTGGTGCTGAGCACCCTCAGCCACCCACAATTTTGTGAATTGCAGAGTATATATGTATATGTAGATGTAGATGTTGCAAAGTTGACGGATAGAATTATCTTAAACAAATATTTTGTTTCTTGAATGCAAAGGGGTACTAACTATGGATGTTGCTTATGTAACGATAGCGTTGCACACCCAAATAGATGAGGAGTGCATCATTTAAAAGAAAGTGGAATATCGCTGAAAGGCGAGGTAGTGAGAAAGACACTGGTTGGCCAGGACAGTCACGTGAGGAAAAAGAGTGTCGTGATTGGCCGAGAGACGAGAAGCGGCGGAAATAATAGTGAAGGTCGAGTAGAACATGTGCTCGAGAGTTAGCCGGTTGTGCGAAAATGTTCGCCGAGTATGAGTATTCGGTTATGTGCCGTCCATATTTTAGGCTACACTGAATAGGAACGTTAATCATGTGCGCTGAAGAAACTGTAGTTCGATGTGCTAATCTGCAATCTTGAATATTGAGGACAGTCCCATACGGCAATGATCATGTCTGGTGCCGACATTCTATGTATTTCGATTGAATAAACTGTGCAATAAATGCAGTTTTTTAGTTCTGGACTTGAGTGTTATTGATGAGCATCATCAAACCATTTTAAATCGTTATTTTAAATCAGTGATTCCCAACGTGGGCCGTACCGCCCCCCGGTGGGCGTTAGAGAGCTCGAGGGGGGCGTTTGTGAACAAAGGCAAATTTGGGGGGGCGTTGACGCCCAGCCAGCGCCCCCCTAGCCAACAGTGGCAAGGACTTGCCAATAAGATTAATTAATAACAAAAAAAATTGAACAAATGTTTCATCAAGTAATTCCAAATGTCCTTTAAGCAAGATCAGTGGGGATTAAAAGTTGGTATAAGTACATTATATCATTGTTCCTAACACATGCTTCAATAGTTCATGAATGAGTTGCAGCAAGTGCTGTGCACCAAATGTTGGTATTAGTACACAATACTGACAATAGCTTTGCTCCTACAACTGCTTCAATAGTTCGTGAATGAGTCGCAGCAAGTGCTGTGCACCACAAGGATCACCATTGTTAGCATGTTTATGTTCAGGCTTGATCAATAATGCTTATACGTTTACACTGGCCAGTGTTCGATTGTTCGGTAGTGCCTTCAAACACAGCGACTGTGAACCTGTGCGGTATCTACAGCTTAGGAAGCGCGCTCAAACTACGCGGCTCGGTCCAGGGGGAGGGGGGGGGGGGTTGGCTGGAAGGCTACGCTGAGCTACGTGGAGGGAGGGGGGGTTCCGAGCCAGGCCACGTAGCTTTCCTTTCATAACATTTTTCACAGTTAAAATGAGGAACAGAACTCACAACAGCATGCGAATATTTATTTCCCTCAGTTAATTATTTCCGTATGTAATTTACAATAGTCTGACAAGAGAAAACAGGTCAAAATGTCTTCTGGAATCAAAAGGGAAAAAAAACTACGTGGGGGGGGGGTTTCACAGGAGGCCAAAATGGAGCTATGTGGTTTATGTACGCTCCCTTACGTGGACCTACTTACTGCCAATAATGAAATAAAAATATAGCAGAATATTTGTGTACCCATTTTATTTCAATATTTTTCTAAGACTCTTTTGTATTTGAACCA
This sequence comes from Vandiemenella viatica, assembly GCA_031002005.1. Taxonomy (NCBI): domain Eukaryota; kingdom Metazoa; phylum Arthropoda; class Insecta; order Orthoptera; family Morabidae; genus Vandiemenella; species Vandiemenella viatica. The sequence goes on from JARYHS010013630.1 coordinate 80,679,550, forward strand.
AACAGGATGTATCCAGTACTGTATGTTAATTAAATATTTACTGTATTTCGTTCTACGATATAATAATCTATTGAAGTAATTTTTGTTGAATGATTGATGCCTCTTTCTTCCGCCAAGGCAAAAAACTTATTGAACTCGGTGCGAAAAGGCCGGCGCCGGCTCCGGTTTTGCCGGTGTGTGTGAAAACACTCTTAAGCTTTCTGACATTTTTTAAAAAATAAGTTTTATTTTTTAAATTTTTTATTTTCTATGAAGGGCATTGTGTAGAGTTGCTTCTCTGACCATAAAGTACCCCCAGAAGCTTACAACTCGTGGTGCCTGTGTTCTCCCGCATGGGACCGCATTTGGATCTGCAATTTTTTTCACTTGGTCCAGGCCTCTGCTGTGTACTTTCTTCTCGATGTCAGTTGATCAACTGTTGTTCTCTGGCCCTCATGGTAATTTAAGGGTTATGGAAAGAGTGTCAACTGTAGGTGCAAAGTGTGTCGACTTAGGAGCTTGTCGAATTGAATGTGTGGAGTAGGGAAGAAAGAGGTTTATAATTTTTTATTTTTTAAATTTATTTGCCTGCCCTTACATTTTGTTTGTACTTACATTTTACCAGCAATCGTTATATATAATGGAACAGAAGTAATCAGGGTGCCGTAAATGACTTTATAATGACTTTATTAAATAGTATGGTCACCAGCTTTGAAAATGGAAAAATAACTTTTTAACGTGTCGACAAAATCCGCTCATATGCTGGAGAGATAGATTATCGAGTGTCCTGGACAGACTTTGTCCATCAGTCATAGCCCCTGGCACGCTCAGCCCTTAGTCGCCCATACACACACAGTGACAATGCCACTCAGTATCCATCACGGATCAGTCCTTCAGTATGTGTGGATGGAAACCGTCAGTATTACAGTACACTGACTAACTCCATTAGGATTCCAACAAGTCGAAAGTCCTGACGGGCGGTTCGAAGAGCATCGGTCAGTTATGAGCTCTGTGTGCAGCTAGTTATACTTTATCACGAAAAATTGACGATTTCAGTCACAGGCCTCTTACTCTAGATTTAAGGCGCATCAAACAGATGGTTATAAAATTGTAAGTGACATTTTTTACCCCCAATTACAAAATTCAATTGAATTGTCGATTCTCAAAGCACAGTAGAATATATTCCTGTATGTTGAAACACTTTTGATAATGATACAGTCAAATTTATGGGTATAATAATTTATATTCCTCTCTTTCTTCAATATTTTAATTTTTGTTTCGGTTCTCTCTTCATCCTTTTATAAACAACCGAATCCCCAAAGTACCATCAAGTTGGATCACATGAATCTACTGTCTCTTTTCTGTTTCTTTTGGTCATTTCCAGTTATTACGCAAAATCTGAATTTATTGTTTTGAAAAACCTCAAGTCTGCATTCGGGATATATGGCTTAAGAAATGTATTCATACACCTCATTCTCCAAAATTTTATACAGTGTACTGTGCGTTTTAATTTTAATAGAGATGAAAATCTCTGATATATTTTTATAAAATAACTTAGAACAACTTTACCATTTTAGCAAAAATGCGTGAATCAAAGGCGGTCTGTAGGACTGTGTGTTAGTGGGGAGAGAGGGATCCTGTCTGTCGCTAGCTCACACATAGACGTGCTCTGAAGGCAGTCAGTTATCCCACCAATGTATGGATTGATAATATAACCATGAATTAGACTTATATTAACTCGAATTAACTGTTCTCCGTCCATCTTTATGCCTGCCTGTGTGTCAGTTTGAATAAATTCTGTCGAACACATTGTTATGAAATTACATATTCAAGTTTCGGATCTGAATATCTCAATTCTATCCACTTTTGACAGAGATCTACCAACCGGAAGTGGCAGATTAATGATGTCATCTTTATCTAAGTTATTTGTGAAGATTTTTCATTTGAGAAATTTGAAGAAAAAGTTAAATAAATAAGTTATAATTAACAATTTTTATTTCTAATTTTTTTTGATAAGCTTAATAATTTTTATTATTCTTATCTCATTAATACTATTTTATACATCGTTTCCGTGGCTGGGCGGGTAACGTAATTTAAAAATACTATTAAAATTTGTATTTATACATTTTAAATAAATTTGAATAAATAACAAAAGTTTTTTACAGTTTACTTGTTGGTCGCAAAATATTCATGAAATAATGAACACTATTTTCAATTTATTTAATTAAATTGTAAAAGTAAATCTATTTAATGGAATAACGTTATGGTGGTCATATCAAATTTATTTTTATTTTCATAGATGACACATTCAAAGAAAAAATGTAGATAGTATAATGTCGAACACTTGAAATATGGTTTTATTGAGGCACCCTCAAACAAGACATTACCTATGTGCCTGATTTGCCAGAGAGTTTTTCTCAAATGAAGCTATGAAACCTTCATGTTTAGAAGAACATTTAACCAAAATACACCCTGACAGAAAAGTTTATCTTACTTTCAAATGCTCAAAGAACAATATTCAAGACGTCCATCTTTAGCTGGTATGTTTTCAGCGGCATCCAAACAAGACGCATATGGGCTTCGTGCCTCTTACAAAATTTCCTTGCTTATTGCTAAATCGGGAAAACCGCACACGATTGGGGAAGAATTGATACTGCCATCTGTGAGTGAGGTTCTGTGTACTGTACTGCACAAGCCGGCGCGGCGTCTGATATTAAGAGATTCCCACTTAGCAATAACACAGTACAGAGGCGAATGACGAAATGTCCGAGGACGTGGAGAGTTCTGTAACTGATTTTTTGAAGACTGACGAATTTTCTTTACAGTTTGATGAATCTACTTTACCAAACAATGATTCATTACTTCTTGCGTACGTTCGCTTCATTAAACGTGAAAAAATTGTCAAGAATTACTGTTCACAAAAAAATTAGAAACTGATACTAAAGAAAATCTATATTTCAAGTTTTGGAACACTATTTTGAAGAAAAAAGTATTCCTCTGAATAATATCGTGTCCTTTGCTACTGATGGTGCTCCGGAAATGGTTGGACGATACCAGATGTAGTCGCCGTGCATTGTGTAATTCACAGACACCATTTGGTTGCAAAAAACCCTAAGTGATCTCCTTCACGGCTCACTACAGTATGTAATCACCGCAGTTAACAAGGTCAGAAGCAATGCTCTCAGTAGTAGATTGTTTGGAAAATTTTGTGATGAAAATAACGAGGATTTCAATCATTTGCTATTGCACACAGTAGGTCTGTGGTACCTGTCTAACAAGATTTTATGACTCTTTTGACTCCATTATAACTTTTTTTTAATTAAGAAGATTCATTAAGAGAGAATTTATTGAAATATAAGAATGATATAGCTTATTTAACTGATCTATATCATAAATTTAATGAATCAAACCTACAGCTGCCAGGAGATAATTTGAATCTGATCAAAGCAAAGTCAGTTATTTATGCGTTCATGTCAAAACTTGCCTTGTACAAACAGGATGTGGGTCGAAGACAATTCTATCAGTTTCCAAATCTTTCCTCTGTGGAAACAAATGATTAAGATATTTTACTATTTTGTCAACATTTGAAGTACTTAAAGAAGATTTTAAAAACAGATTTCAGGATATTCTAACATGACCATTCCAGATTGAGTATTAGAACCTTTCTCAAACCTACATACAGCGGATTTATCGCTACAGGAAGAGTTGATAGATCTGTCGACAAATGAATTAAAATTGAAATTAAAAAATGGATACCAAGAATTTTGGCTACAGAGGCAAATTCCAGATTTATATCCGCCTTTGTAGGCTGCAACAATTGTATTCCCATCGTCATATTTAGCCGAAAGGGGATTTAGTATAGTAAGCAATTTACCAACAAAGAAAACTAACAGAACGCGGCGATTTAAGACTCCTGCTGACAAATATAGCACCAAATGCAGAAAAATTAGTATCATTACATCTAGGTCAGACATCTCACTGACAATTTTACAATAATTTTCAATATATGTTTTTAATAAAATTTTGTACAAGGCACCAATATTGTTAATATTCTTTAATAATTTTAAAAATCTGTCCTTGTTTTTCAATATTAATATAGCCCAATTTACCTAAGATTTTGAAGAAGTGGGCAACAAGCCAATTAAATTGAAGCGCTATGGATTACACAACGTTGATTACAACAACAAAAGAGGTCAGTTCTGTTTTTTTAAAGAGGGGGGCGGTCAGTAATTTTTTTTCGAAAAGGGGGCGGTAGGTCAAAAAAGGTTGGGAACCTATGTTTTAATCATTACACTTATTCCTACAGCAGAATTGTCTGTTTTAAGTCGTTACTCTGATCTATAAACTTCGATGTTCTTAGGTGGAACTCCATGATCCGTTTGTCGATTGCAAGACTGTATTGAAAATTCTTACCTCCTCAGTATAGTGCAGCAATTCTTCATGATAATGACATCAAAATAAACATTCTCTTTACGTATTCAATTTTTCTTACAATTTAGATATAGTTTTGTAAAATTTTTAATCATATTCTGAGATGGGTACCTTTTCAGTTTAGTAAGCACATCACTCATACTGTATTTAATCGGACTGATGAGATAATGCTTAGATATTTTTCTTTAAAAAAATACGTAAATTTGAGACACCTATTGAAGAAAGTTCATGTTAACTAATTTACTAATATTTTTCTAAATAGCAACAAGAAAAACGTATATTTTCAAATCCACATGCTTTGAACATTCTTTAATGATTGTGCATCTGCTTTGTTGTGGTTTACATGGTATTACCAGAAAAAAATTGAATTCGGCTATTTCTTGATATGACATACCTATACAAGTAGACAAACAT